>CM067372.1:76820689-76834717 GCA_034401795.1 Chaetoderma sp. LZ-2023a | reverse complement strand
ACAATGCGGTCAAGAAATTTAATTCAAGTATCCACAAGGCTGCCAACGAAACGATTCCTCGAGGGTTCAGGAAAAACTACCGCCCCTACTGGACAACAGAACTGCAAGCAGCACATGATAGACTAGACAAGGCCAGAGAAGATGCAGAGGGTAATCCCTGCCATGAAAACCACTTCACGCTACAACAAACTAAAGCCAGGTATCTAAAGACCAAGTTGGAGGCCAAAATAAGAAGCTGGAGGGAAAAGACGACAGGGTTTAATTTAGAGAGAGAGACACCACAAAGCTATGGAGACTGACTAAAGCACTGAATGATGGGGGTGTTGGGGGAGAGAAGATTAATCTTGAAGAAAATGGACAAAGACTGACAGGAAAGATGGCTGCAGATGCCTTTGCGAAGGCATATGCAAAAGAAAACAACATTTCTATACCACGAATGCATCAAAAAGAGGTTAGAAAAGAGCAAAAGGAAGGAAAGACACCAACACTCACGATGCAATGAAAGTTGACATTAGTTTAGCAGAACTGAAGAAGGCTATCCGCCAATTGAAGAAAAAGAAATCTCTCGGGCCAGATGGCATTACGAATGAAATGATCCAACACCTTGGTAATGCATCTCTCCGCAAGTTGCTAGACATCTTTAATCTCAATTGGACCAATGGAGAGGTTCCTCAGTGCTGGAAGGAAGCCAGAATGACTCCTATTCTGAAAAAGGGAAGAACAAGACGAAAGTGCTGCGCATTATGGAGCGCATTATCAACCAGCGGTTGCAGTGGTACCTGGAGTAGGAGAACAGTATAGTTTCAGAGCAGGCCAGCTTCAGAAGATACAGGAGCACAGAGGATCAAACTACACATCTTGCACAGGTCATAGAGGACACTTTTCAAGCCAATCTGCAGAAGGCATTTGACAAGGTGTGAAAGGATGGCCTCCTTGTGAAGCTCCGGCGCACAGGCATCGGTGGCAACATGTTCCGATGGACCAAGTCATACCTACACAATCGCAGAGCTAGAGTGCTGGTGGATGGACAATCTGGACAGAATGTATTGCTGAGACAAGGGGGGGGGGGGCCACAAGGCGGAGTATTATCACCAACTCTGTTCATACTCTTCATTAATGGCATTGTAGCAGAGCTGCCCAATGGGATCCAAGCAGCCCTCTATGCAGATGACCTCGTACTCTGGTGCACCGAGGAGTACACAACGACTGCCACGTACAGAATGCAGCTCGCCTTGGACAGAATTACAGCTTGGACCAATCGCTGGTGTATTACCATCAACAAAGAAAAAGCATTAGCCATGCTATTCTCACTGTCCACCAAAACCAAGGTTGGCAATCTGACACTGGGCGGTACTCCACTCGAGTACGAGGACCAGCAGACATACCTGGGAGTCACCTATGACAGAAGATTTACATGGAAGGATCACATCCAGAACGCAGAGGCAAAGGCCAGAAGAAAGCTAGACACAATGAGGAAGCTGGCAGGAACAAAGTGTGGGTGCCAATGAAAGGATCCTCAAGACCATCTACCTAGGTGCCGTACGATCACATCTTGAGTATGGATCCAGCTCATGGATGACAGCAGCTACATCTCATCAACAGAATCTCGACAGAGTACAAAACCAGGCACTGCGCATCATTACTGGTGGAATGAGATCAACACCAATAGTAAAAATGGAGCAGACAGTAGGCATCCCCCCACTTAGCAAAGGAAACGAATGCAAAGCACTGATCCAAGCTGCAAAGTTCAAATAGTTCAACAACCACCCGATGGAGATCAGGCAAGCACAGCTGTCATCAGGAAGACTTAAACGATCAAGTTTTGTGAAAGAGACAAAAGCACTTCAAAGGAAACACCAAGAAATGGTGCCAGCACAAATAGAAGACCCAAACCACACCCTTGATCCTCCACCCTGGGAAAATAAACTAGAGAGCATAGCTATTCGCACCACGGTACCTCATCTCGCAACCAAAGATGAACATAGTGATGTGAGCAAGAAGGCCCTGACCCTAGCCATGCTGGAAGAAATCTACCCTCAGGAGACATGGGTAAGGATCTACACAGATGGATCAGCCAAAGATGCAATTAGGAGCGGAGGTGCCGGACTGCACATACAGTATCCAAACGGACAATAGTCAGCTGCAATACCGACAGGCAAACACTGCACAAACTACAGAGTTGAAGTCGAAGCACTGGTTCATGCAGCTAATACCATCAGCAGAACAGCAGACCCTATTGCACAAATTGTCTTTTTATCTGATGCCCGCTCCGTCCTTGAGGCTATCACCAAAGGTACGCTGCCACAACTTGAAAAAGCACTACAAACCATCAAATGCTTTCTGATAGCACTGCAGTGGATCCCCTCACACTGTGGAGTCCAAGGAAATGAGGAAGCAGACAAGATGGCAAATGTGGGTGCAGAAGAGAATCAGACAGAAAACATGGTTACAAAAACAGAGATGAAGACTATCATCAAGTCACTCTATAGAACACCTCAATCAGAAGATGCCTACCATCATCTCTCGAAGCCAGAGCAAGTGACCATTTTTCGTCTCAGAACTGGACACAACAGACTAAACCAACACATGTACAGGCGGTTCCACCTTACGACATCGTCCGCTTGTCCTTGTGGAGAAGCAGAACAGACCACAGAGCACATACTTCAATGTTGCAGTACGTATCAGCTGCTGAGAGAAGAGATCTGGCCTTTGTCAACCTCTTTTCTTGAAAAGCTGTATGGGCCTGTGGAAGAACTGCAGAAAACCACCGATTTCATCTTGAGAACGGCTCTCCAAGTGTGATACCAGCGATCGAAAAGAAGAAGAAGAAGGGAACTGGCGCTTTCTGAAGAAAAAGTCACAATGCGTCATTTTAGCAGAACCGATTTGTCACACGGTTTCCTCCTCTCCATTGCACTGCGGTGCCCTTCCTTGAGCCCGGAGCTGCTGTATCTTGCCAAGATAAACAAATGCCCATTGAGCTGTATCATCAAATGCTCTCCAACATCATACTTTTGTATACCATACAACTAAAAATATATATCACATGTGGTTTGGACCAGGCACGTGGCTGAGACAAAATCAGCCTAGATCTGGAACTGCATAATGGCGTATGACAATTTGGTGCTTCTGGTCCTAATTACTACAGAAAATAAATTAGTTCATTATTCGCACTTGCAAAGACGCATATCAAAGCAGACAATGACTAACGTGTATCGCTGCTGTGGGTGGTAACATATGGAAAAGCTCATTTTTTGTCTTATAAATTAGTTTGTACTGCCAAAAGGTGAATATAATAAATCTGGTCACGATGCTACTACGTGCGGCGGAATCTCTGAAGAAGAATGAGAAGCAAAATTACGAAATCTGGCAACACGTTGAATACTTTATTCATTACTGATCAAAAGAAAAAGGAATAAATAAGCGCCTCTTTTTATAAATAGGATAGAGCCTACGGGAGGGATCAAAGAACATATGAATGATATGAATTTCGAAGCGACTAATATAGGATCAATGTACACTATAGATCTACTTTGCACTAATTAACCACTCTTGTATCAATTTAATGCTTCACTGATCAATATGTCCAAAACGACCTCTGTAGTGACATAGAGGCTTCAGGAATGTTCATTACACATTACAGACCAAGAGAAGAGTATTTTTGAAAACTGACCACATGAATAACAGCAGTAAATTTTCAAAAATAGTCTTCTCTTGGCCTGCAAATGGACAATGACTCGGCAAAAAATGTACCATTAACCCCACCACATCCCACCCCCTCTAGTGGTCAAGGCCGGTCAAAACGGCATCTCCAATGCTTTTGAAGAATGTCTATTTACAGAACTACAGAAAGATAGTTTTGTAAATTTCAGCGATAAATTTACAGAAATAGTCTGCGCTTGGCTGGCAAAAATCAGGATTTTATTGAAAGACATAGAGCATCACTGGTTTAGTTAGTATGCGCAGTATTATGTGGGCTTTGATGCTCTGTTGACATAGGAGACGTTAAATTATTAATACACGCAACACGAAGGACTGCCCATAGGTAAAATATTCAATTTCCTGGCCAGTGTCGTAGCGGAGCAGAAAGGCAAGACAAAATAGACGAAGAACTAAAAGCAGGTAAAATTAAAAAAGTATTGCAAATATTTTCTTATTTAGATATCCAAATAATACAGAAGAAATAATTAAATGATGACAAGTAATACAAGGAGGAAATGCGTTGATATCTATGCATTCGGCAAACACCAGTTCAGAAATGGAAAGTTCCTACAGACAATGCAGTATCAGCACAAATAATCAGTAGTCCGAACCATGGTATCATCATATGGAAGTACGGTGGCATAGGAACATCAAATCTGCCAGGGGCAGTCTTTCAGGATGGTGATCAGCTTATTCATGTACCTACACCAGGTGTGTCAGCACCACAATCCATCATAGTGCTTGTTAAATACACTTCTCAGTGCATCTGTACCTAGAGACTTTGATGATGATGATGATGTACGGTGTCCTCGAGATGCAGTAGTTTGAAAGCATGCAGGTGCAATCAGTCCTTCTTTGGTCCCTGTCTCTTATCCTCAGCCATCGTCTGTAGTTCCCTTAGAAAGAGTATGCAATTATAATTACTGTATTCTGCGGCTGTAGTAGTAGAAACATCATACAGCTGCAACCAGTCCTTCTCGCGTTTGCCCACTGTATCTTGTCCTCAGCCGAAATACTTAGTATCCTCAGGTCCATTTATGATTTGAGTGTACCGAGTTCTGCTTTCTCGAGGTCACCTCGTACCACGCTTAGCAGATATATGAAATGACGTCTCCTCCTGGCTTTGTATTTGCTGGCTCCCAGTATGGAGAATTCCAAGGCTCTCTTTGCTGTTGTGTCTTCTGGCATCCTTGGCACATAGCCAAACATGTACCATCTTTTCTTGGCGACTTTTACAGACAACGGCATCATTCGAAATTATGCTGTCTTGCCATCGCTGTCCAGTTATGGTTTATAGGTGTTTGCGGTTGCAGGCATGATGTTTATCTAGAGCTGCCTTTGGAACTGCCCGGCTGTTACAGTTATACAGCATCAAAGATATGCAGGTTGCATTGTATAAGCGTAGTCTTTTGTCAAGGGCATCTTTGATCTACGAATCCATAGCTTCCAAAAGGACTGGAAAGCTATGTTCCCAATGACGTAGCGCGCAGCAATATTAGCAGTACTACACAGCAGTGAGACCAGGATTTTACTTTTCCTCCTTGGTTCACCGACATGAAGTGGATCGTCATTTTCTCGCTTTGTAGATAGGTATATGTGGGTGAGCGCTGTTTTGGAATCATTCATAAAGAGATTCTCAATTTTTGGCTTGCTAGCATCTATTGGCATAAGTTCGCCAATTGGTTTCTTTTCCTCGGCTATGAAGTCTATGTCATCGGCATATTTCATCTCTAGCGGCATACCCAGTATTGTCACTGGGGAGTGGGGTGGTGGGGGTGGGTGGGTGAGCGGGAGACTTTGCTCTTGCGGAATTTTCCCGCACGGATTTCAATGCAGCAGAAAGGTAACATGTGAAAAGCACAGGGGATAGACCATCTCCCCATGGGAAGCCGAGTGATGTCTCAAACTCTACAGACTTCATTGAGATTGACTCGTACTCTCAGCTTGGCATCTGCATGTAGTAGTCTCACTAGTAGTAGCTCATCTGCATTGCAACTGGCCTGGCGTAATACATCTATGATCTTTGAGCGTTTAATTGTAGCGAAGGCTCGTCACATGTCAATGCCCATTTTGTGGAAATCACAGTGTTTGGGCATGACTACCACCGCATAACTACTGAGACATGCATGCGTTGAGCCCATACAATGTCTGTGCAGCTGCGTCCACGTTTGAAGCCACTTTGCTATGATCCGGCGAAGTTATCGATCTTATCTCGGATGCGGCATAAAGTAACATTGGATAGGATTTTCCGTATGCTGTTGAGTAGCACAATGGGCCACAGATTGGCTGGGGCCCCGGTGGCCTCTTGGGCTTGGGTAGCGCCATAATGGTGCCTTGGCCTACAGCGTCGATGGGAAGGGGGTGCATAGAAGCTGAAATGATTAGGTGCGTGATCGGTTTTGAGATAATGTCACTTACATATTTGAATAGACCATTGCTCATTATAGAGAGTCCTTACATTTTAGAGAGGTGATTGCATTAACCAGCGTCATCGCCATGTTTTGGCATTGTGCAGAAATAAAGCCATGCTATACGTTTTATATCATAGAATAGCCAATATAATATTCATTTTCCTGTTTAACATATTTCTCGCATTTTCGACAAGAGGATTATCTACATACACTGGGTAAAGTGAAAAATAGCATATGTGATGCTAAAAATGCTTATTCTACGCTGTGTAGAAGCAGAAATATGGTCATATTTAATAACACATATATTGATATATCACGGTCATATATGCTAATGTGTAATTAGCATAAGATTTATATAATTTATGCACAAGGAAATTGGTGCCAATTTTCACATGTTTATATGCTAAATGTTAGATTTAAACATAGAAAACAAAATAAAAATGTCAAATCCACAGTACCTAAAAAAGCTACACACAAGTCCCCCACTATACTATCCATAGCAGGCGCGCTTGGCAGCAAATTCAATGACCGATTTTTCTTCACATTTTTTCCCATCTGATTTTTGTATCATATTTTTCATCAGAATTCTGTCTGACAGATTAATCTAGTCATTGAGACGCTCGACGGATTCTCGCTACGACGTAAGAATGTTGCTTAGGATTGTGTCTGACAGATTAGTCTGATCATGAAACCCGGACTTTACTCTGATTTAATGGACGGGTCCTATCTGCTACTCAAGTATCTGACCTCATAAACAAAATACGGCACTTGTTAGCTGACGTCATAATCAAACAACATATGTCCATCACAGAATGGGAAAGGATCCGAGAGTAAGATGTTGAATTGTATGTCTTTGCTGAATTTAGAATTTAATAAACATTCTGTTGAATATTCTGAAACTAATTTAACTTGTAGCTATTATTGTAAAAATATTCAACAGCTTATCTTTATAGTTAGCTGGAAATAGACCTTCCATTGTTAGCTATGCCCCGCCCATCTCTAGATAAGCTCCACCCACACCTCGCTCGTGTTGGGATCGATTGATCTCTGAACTCCATGCGTATCATTTCCAGAAAACTATACAGGTTAGCTGTTGAATATTTTGAAATTAATTTGACTGGGTGCTGTTGCCTATGGCAGCAACAGCGCCCAGTCAAATTAGTTTCAAAATATTCAACAGCATGTTTATTACATAGTAGAGACATACAATTCGTATAACTTGTCGGATTATTAGAGGTAAAGATGAGCCACATAGAACCATTTATGACTAATGATTATGACGTCATCCTACTCGCCGCTTAGCTGATTATGACGTCATATGACGTCAGACTATCGATGGATACTCTGGAAAGGTGAATTGAGATTCTGAGAATTCATAGCTCAAAGTGCTAAATGGGCGTGCAAGATAAACCCTTGGCTAGAAATGGACGGGGCGGGGCATAGCTAGAAATGGGTCCCTCTACTGTCCAGTATTGAGGCAGTGTCGGCATTAATTGTCTTGTTTGCTCTATCATCAGAATGATTTACCTGTGGTCTACCTTACCGTGCATCATCCTGGAAATGGAATCGTTCTCGTGGAAGTGTCTATATTTTCTGTTTCTATTTATTTTTTGTTGTCTATAAATTGTGTTTCTGGCTAAGTATGTCTCTAAAACGCTTGCAGTAAGATTATGGTATCCCCTGATACCCATGATTTATGTGTAAGACAATATGTTGATTTGGATGTCGTATTGGCAGTTTCATTCCGTCTTCCAGATCTCCTTGCAGCATCCATGGCTTTCTTTCTCAGTTATATTTTGTCAGTTAGTGTCATCTCACTCTTATGACACAGTTTCATTACTCGTCGTCAGAGCTGGCTTAAGGCAAGGACTAACGGGCTATAGCCCCGGAGACCCCAAAATAAGTGGCCAATAGTAGTAGTAGTGGTAGTAGTAGTAGTAGTAGTAGTAGTAGTAGTAGTAGTAGTAGTAGTAGTAGTAGTAGTAGTAGTAGTAGTAGTAGTAGGAGTAGTAGCAGTAGTAGTAGTAGTAGTAGTAGTAGTAGTAGTAGTAGTAGTAGTAGTAGTAGTAGTAGTAGTAGTAGTAGTAGTAGTGGTAGTAGTAGTAGTAGTAGTAGTAGTAGTAGTAGTAGTAGTAGTAGTAGTAGTAGTAGTAGTAGTAGTAGTAGTAGTAGTAGTAGTAGTAGTAGTAGTAGTAGTAGTAGTAGTAGTAGTAGTAGTAGTAGTAGTAGTAGTAGTACCTTCTTGACAACTAATTAGTTCTGAGCCCCAAAATAGGCTTATATTAGCCCGGCCCTGCTCGTCAATTTACCTGCATCGAGTGTATTCGGCTGATTTAATTTTCAACATTTCTGCATGAATGTCTGCTAATAGATCAACGTCGTTTGTTGATAGAAGTTTTACTTTTATATGTGATTTCTAAAACTTAACATCCCTACACGCATCATGTAGTTGAATAAATCGCCATCTATTCCTGGACTATGTGGGTAATTGGCGCGCTTGGTAGATGCTATTTTGGTTGCTGTTGTGGCAGTCGTGCATGCGTGTCCGTCAACCGTCGTTTAGAAATGTTTACCATTTTTATCCCCACGTTTTTTTCGAAGAAATGTGGTGATTATGCCGTCCTGTCCGTGCGTGCGTGCGTGCGTGCGTGCGTGCGTGCGTGCGTGCGTGCGTGCGTGCGTGCGTGCGTGCGTGCGTACCTAGTGCGTGCGTACGTATCTTTGTGTCTATGTGTGAGGGTAAGTAATCCTAAAGTAGTGCGGGTGCAAGAGGACATTTACATATGCCTCTGCCCTCATGGGATGGTGTGTTACCTTTATGATTCCGGAGGGAGAGGACATTTACAATTCGGTCGGCCACAGATGTGGGCCGGGCAGAATCATCTGGTCCAATTTTAACATGCAGAAACTGATTGTAATGCAACTCCTCTGAAGCCCTTGGATGGAATTCAACCAAATTTGGTATGTTAGTGAGCCATATGATTGCGGTCTGCAAAACGACATTTACATTTGTCTCCACCCCAATGGGTGGGGTGGGGGTCAAAGGATCAAGAAATTAATTACAACGCAACTCCTCTGAAACCATTGGACGGAATTCAACCAAATTTGGTGTGTGTGTGTGTGTGTGTGTGTGTGTGTGTGTGTGTGTGTGTGTGTGTGTGTGTGTGTGTGTGTGTGTGTGTGTGTGTGTTTGTGTGTGTGTGTGTGTGTGTGTGTGTTGTGTGTGTGTGTGTGTGTGTGTGTGTGTGTGTGTGTGTGTGTGTGTGTGTGTGTGTGTGTGTGTGTGTGTGTGTGTGTGTGTGTGTGTGTGTGTGTGTGTGTGTGTGTGTGTGTGTGTGTGTGTGTGTGTGTGTGTGTGTGTGTGTGTGTGTGTGTGTGTGTGTGTGTGTGTGTGTGTGTGTGTGTGTGTGTGTGTGTGTGTGTGTGTGTGTGTGTGTGTGTGTGTGTGTGTGTGTGTGTGTGTGTGTGTGTGTGTGTGTGTGTGTGTGTGTGTGTGTGTGTGTGTGTGTGTGTGTGTGTGTGTGTGTGTGTGTGTGTGTGTGTGTGTGTGTGTGTGTGTGTGTGTGTGTGTGTGTGTGTGTGTGTGTGTGTGTGTGTGTGTGTGTGTGTGTGTGTGTGTGTGTGTGTGTGTGTGTGTGTGTGTGTGTGTGTGTGTGTGTGTGTGTGTGTGTGTGTGTGTGTGTGTGTGTGTGTGTGTGTGTGTGTGTGTGTGTGTGTGTGTGTGTGTGTGTGTGTGTGTGTGTGTGTGTGTGTGTGTGTGTGTGTGTGTGTGTGTGTGTGTGTGTGTGTGTGTGTGTGTGTGTGTGTGTGTGTGTGTGTGTGTGTGTGTGTGTGTGTGTGTGTGTGTGTGTGTGTGTGTGTGTGTGTGTGTGTGTGTGTGTGTGTGTGTGTGTGTGTGTGTGTGTGTGTGTGTGTGTGTGTGTGTGTGTGTGTGTGTGTGTGTGTGTGTGTGTGTGTGTGTGTGTGTGTGTGTGTGTGTGTGTGTGTGTGTGTGTGTGTGTGTGTGTGTGTGTGTGTGTGTGTGTGTGTGTGTGTGTGTGTGTGTGTGTGTGTGTGTGTGTGTGTGTGTGTGTGTGTGTGTGTGTGTGTGTGTGTGTGTGTGTGTGTGTGTGTGTGTGTGTGTGTGTGTGTGTGTGTGTGTGTGTGTGTGTGTGTGTGTGTGTGTGTGTGTGTGTGTGTGTGTGTGTGTGTGTGTGTGTGTGTGTGTGTGTGTGTGTGTGTGTGTGTGTGTGTGTGTGTGTGTGTGTGTGTGTGTGTGTGTGTGTGTGTTAGCCATATGATTGCGGATTGCATGTGGACATTTACATTTTGCTCCACCACTAGGAGTGGGTGGATGTCAAAGCGGTGATCATTGGGTTTTGTGTTGACGCATCATCGACCGAGCAATCTAGTTTAAGTTTGTCTTGAAAATGGCATTCGTGGATATTAGTGTAAAAATTACTATGTTATGGTATACCTGGTTGTGGAAAAAATTCAAACATCCAATGTGATCGTAATACATTCAGGAACTGAAGTGGGTTTTGTGTGCCACCACTTCCCCTCCACTGCATTCACCAGTTTCATTCACCCCGTACAGCTTTTCTTATTTAAATTTTTGTTATTATTCAACGGTAACCTATAGTCGCCAATAAACAATGGAACTTTCCAGTTTTAGCCATGCCAGACCCATCCCTAGTTAAGCTCCGCCCGACTGATCCCCAAACGCCCTGACTATCAATTTCCAGAAAACTCTATAGGTAAGCTGTTGAATATTTTAAAACTAATTTGACTGGGTGCTGTTGCTGCCTATCAAATTAGTTTCAAAATATTCAACAGCATGTTTATTAAATAGTAAAGACATATGGTGTGTACACCAACGCTTAGTACGTCTTCAATTATGCGTTCATGGCGTACTTATTCATGGCGTAATTGATTATGACGTCATTCTACACGTCACATAATTGATTATGACGTCATATGATGGAGTGATAAACTGGATAGGTTCATTAGTAAACATATCATTTCCACTGTGTATCTGGACTGTCGCCATGAATAATTAATTAATCAAACACTGTAATTGTTGCTGATTCGCAATGAGTTCGTCCGACGAAACTTATTTATTTATTATAAGATTTCATTATTGTGTTGCTTTCAATACACGCTGATAACAAGCTTAATTAACAACTACGTGTATATATGGTTATCGTGCTATTCTTGCGGACAATTTCATTGGAATAATTCCAGACGTTCTCTGCTCCAAACCCGCGTCAAACCCCGCGTCCAGCGGCAGTCGTGCCAACTACCACCACCGCTGCGCGTGGTATTGTAAGGTGGCGAGGGAGTGGTGTACAAGAGGAATACAAGATTGCAAGTTCAAGTTCAAGTTCACTGTATTACACTCAGGCCTTGTATAGGCATATGAGGTATTGCAGTTGATACTATATTTTATGACGGTAGATTTTATATACATAATTATGTTCAATATAGATTTATCGACAAAAGGCGATTCGTACACTCGAAAGTAGCACAAGGAGAAAGGTCGAAATAATCGACAGCTATTAGATTGTGACTCAAATTGTACACTTGGAAATGGCACAAAGGGGATGTAACTTGAGACATTTTTCAGCCAAATTAGTTTCAAAATATTCGGAACTCATTAAATTGCTAATTTATAAACGAGGTACAATTCATAAAAGACACAAAGAGAAACTCAATTGAACATATTCACAAGTCAAATTGGTTTCAGAATACCAAATAGGCATTAAATTGATCTATCAATAAGATACAATTCATGCACAGGAAAGTAGTATAAGGAGCGTTGAGCATTTTCTCCAGTTAATGGTGAGAGGGCGGCAAGGGGCACTGTCGTAACCATATATCGTGTGGCGAATTGTTAAAGGATACGTTATCATTCTTTAAATAACTTGTGTCAACTTAACCCACTAATGATCAACTTGGTTAAAAAAGGACCGCTGCAGTGATCTTGATAAATGCCCATCTGCAGGCCAAGAGAGGCACATTCAATAAAAACTCACCACTGGAATGACTGGCGCGGTTACCGAGCCAGTCATTCCAGTGGTAACTCCTCAAGATTACTCGTCCCGGTCTGCAACTGGACATTGGCCAAGCCAAAATCTGAATTTTCTCGACCACCACACTTCTGATAAATGTCTACTTGAAGGACAACAGAAATCTATTTTTCGGTAAATTTTCGTTATAAATTTAAAAAGATACTTTCCAAAAATCCAAATTTCCTTGAAAAGTATTGGCAATCAAATGGTTCATTGAAGTAAGTAGTATTTTGAGAGACACAAGAGGGGTTAAATTGCAAATTATTACATATACATATACCAGGCTGTTACACGCAATGGCCTATTGAGAAATATCGATTACATGTCCTCCTCAGTCGCTATCATTATTTTGCCTGGGTCTTCTTGAAAATATCAAAAACTTACATATCTTTTTAAGTACAGGTTCGTTGCACATTGTTAAAAGCTCTTTTGTTTTGTTAGGATTTGCGCTTGCAATATACTAAAGTGGGATAAATTTTGCTCTTAAATCGTTGTATTTGTTGCGTTTATAAAGAAAATGATATTCGTCATCGAGTTCGTCACAAGTTGTACATAGTCTGTTTTGTCTATCAATTTTCGTCCATCGTCCGGTTTCAATGGTTTATGGTTTAGTGTCCTAAAATGAAATAGAGTGATAGCGTGTCTTGTTGTGAGAACATTAAAATAATTTTCAAATTTAATGTCTTCTTTAATGTCCTTGTAGAATAGTCTAGTCGATGTGTTGAGTTTATCTTTCCATGTATTCATATGTAGCATTTGGAGCGTATTCTTTGTCACTTTTACTATATGGTGCTTGTTGATATACTCAGCATTAAATATGTGTTCTTGGTTTGTTTCTCGGACGATCGACTTTATTGCTGTTAACCATGCAAAGTTAAAATTGTTTTCCTGTTCCAATTCATGACAGATATAGTAAAGTACAGAGGACAATTTTCCGTACCCTGCATTCACTGTCCAAAACCGGATCATGTTAGTCTTGATGGTAATACTTAGTGGATAACGCCCTGTTTCTCCATACAAACATTACATTGGGGGTGCTTTTCTTTGCGGTCAAAGCATATTTTAGAAATTGTATATGACAAGCTTCAAACATATCTAGGTTTTCATATCACAAAAGAACTGGCATTATCATAGCGTCAAATAACTTCCATTGGAGGTCTAATGGGATGTCGTGCTCTCTGATTTTTTTAAGCAATTGGAACATGACTTTTTTCCCCTGTTTCAAATACTCGCCCTTTTCTCAGGATTTTGGATTTTTGTCAGAATTATTTTTCTCGGGGGTGGGGGTGGGGGTGGGGGGGGGGGGAGGTGGGGGGGGGACCAAAAATGGAAAATATCTTAGTTTACTGGAACAACATTTCTAATGTAAAACAGCCGTGGTTACACAAATAGTACGATATACGGTCTTAAATACGATGCTACGGCCAATGCTCGCCCAAAGATACATGGTCATAATTAACCCATCTTGTGTTAACTTAGCCATTTAATGGCGAAACTCATCAAAGTAGCCTCTTCAGTGGTATTGAGGAATGTCCATTTGTAGGCCAAGAGAAGATTATTTTGGAGAGTTTATCACTGGAATGACTGGCTCGGTTACCGAGCCAGTCATTCCAGTGAGAAATTTTGAAAAATAGTCTTCTCTTGGCCTGCAAATGGACACTGATTATGCAGACATTTTCTTGACCATATAATGATCATTGGCAGGACAGCTGAAAGAGATTTTTTTGTAAATTCCGTTGGAAAACTTCTAAAAAAATTTGAATTACCTTGGCCTGCAAATGAATTGCATTCAATAAACAACAATTTCTTCTTTTTAACAAATCTTGATCATTAAATGGTTAATTAATATATAAGTAGTATTTTGA
>CM067372.1:76780689-76818189 GCA_034401795.1 Chaetoderma sp. LZ-2023a | reverse complement strand
TTATGACGTAATGATTATGACGTCATCCTACACGCCGCTTAGCTGAGTATGACGTCATATGACGTCATTACTCTGGAAAGGTCTATTATATATAATTGAGATCACATAAGCCAGGACATATATACTATTTGCTGGATGCGAGAAAAGTAAATATGTGTACTATTGACAGAGATATTCTCACCACGTGTAGATGTTCCCATACTGACAAATGAACAGAGATTGATTGGCAGATAGATCTACAAACAAGCTACCTTGTGGTATCTATTCCACGCGAACGCCAAGGCTACTCGAGAAGGAAGGAAACAATGTGCATTGATTTCCTCTGCTAGCGCTCTTTCAGGCCAAATGTGTAATAATCAAATGCAATAAATATGGATTACTGTGACGAATACCAGTAGCAGTAGCTGCAGTGGCTGCCACAGTAGTAGTAGTAGTAGTAGTAGTAGTAGTAGTAGTTGTTGTTGTTGTTGTTGTTGTTGTTGTTGTTGTTGTTGTGGTAGTGGTAGTGGTGGTGGTGGTGGTGGTGGTGGTGGTGGTAGTAGTAGTAGTAGTAGTAGTAGTAGTAGTAGTAGTAGTAGTAGTAGTAGTAGTAGTAGTAGTAGTAGTAGTAGTAGTAGTAGTAGTAGTAGTAGTAGTAGTAGTAGTAGTAGTAGTAGTAGTAGTAGTAGTAGTAGTAGTAGTAGTAGTAGTAGTAGTAGTAGTAGTAGTAGTATGAATGTATAACAGACTGGTAGGATGATGCTAAATCAGACCTGAAATATATTCAGATAAATAGAGCAATATCAGTTTGATGGCGCCAAAATAAGGTCAAGAGCACAAATGCATACCAAGGGCGAAAAGCCTACACGTTACTTTTGTAATTTGGAAAAGCAAAAGGTATAGAGAAATTAATGCGCTCACTGAAGACTAATGATGGAGTATCAGTGTGCTCAAATGCAGAAATGATGGAAACAGTATCCGAATTTTACAAATCATTGTATAAATCTGAGGGAAGCGATGAAACTGCAACTAGAGCTGTTTTAGCTAATATAACGAAAGGACTTCCAGATTCATGTCCCGAAAGCTGTGACCAATCAATAGCAATTGATGATTTGACAAAATCCCTCAAAGGTATGAAGTTAGAAAAGTCTCCTGGATGCGACGGACTTCTAGTTGAATTTTATCAAACATTCTGGCACATATTTGGGCCAGTATTAGAAGAAATAACAACCAGCATTTTTAAGCAAGGGCATCTCCCTCCATCGATGGCCGAAGCATGTGTTCGGCTTATATACAAGAGGGGTGACAGAATACAGAATTATAGGCCAATCTCTCTACTCTGTGTAGATTATAAGGTTATTACTCCAACACTAACATTAAAACTTGGCGCAGTCCTTGGCGAAGTCATTGATGATGATCAAACCTGCTCTGTGCCAGGAAGATCAATATTAAACAACACTTTGCTTATACGGGACCCTATTCAATTAGTTGAAAAGGATTGTATCCCAGCAGCAATAATAGCACTTGATAACGAGAAGGCGTTTGACAGACTAGAATGGGATTTCTTGTTTAAGTCTTTAGACCATATTGGCTTTGGTTCAAGATTTATTAAATGGGTAAATATTTTATATACTGATATAACAAGTTGCTATTTAGTAAACAATCAGCTATCAGAAACTGTAGTGTTGGAACGAGGTGTCAGACAGGGTTGCTCACTGTCCCTGATTTTATTCGTCATAGCTATGGAGTCGCTGGGGCCACATTGAGGCAATGCAATGACTTTCACGGAATATGTATACGTGGCCACTAAAGGTTTCTCAATATGCAGATGATACGACTGTGTTTGCAGGTAAAAATACGGATTTTAGAATTTTAAATAGAGTATTAACAGATTTTCAAAAGGCATCATGGCTTAAAATCAATAAAGGGCTTTTTGGGGGCGATTGGAAGGGCAGAACTGACAATGTGATGGATATTAACTGGTCAAATGATGTCATAAAAATTTTGGGTATTTACTTTAGTAGAGAACAAAATGTATTACTAAACTGGGAAGAAAGGCTATCCAACCTAAAGTGTGCATTACTAAATTGGAAACGACGTCGCCTAACTGTCTTTGGCAGGACATTTGTCCGTAATAATTTAATTTTATCTGGACTGTGGTATACCGCTTCTGTAGTTCATATGCCCAAATCAGTAGAGTCAAAGATCAACACGTTACTTTTGTCCTTCTTATGGGAGGACAAAGCCCATTTAGTATCACAGTCAATCCTCACCAATGAAAAGCATGCCGGAGGCCTGGATTTGGTTAATGTTTCAGCAAAGTGTGCGACTTTAAAATTGAAATTCTTGAATAAGTTACTCACTTCAAACTCATCTTCGTCAAGTGTTTCAAGGGCACTTCTCCAAAGGTACGTATACCATTTCTAGTAGAATGTTTATTTATGTGCAATAAACTGCCACCTAATCATCAAACGATACCAAATGTATTTAAAGAACAGCTCGAAGCCGTAAAAATAGTTTCACGATCAATGCCACAACCCAATTGTTGGGAAGACGCCTTAGAGCAACGTCTTTGGGGCAACGAGTTGATTCGTGATAGTGATGATGTATTATATTTGCCCTCTATGGCCAAAAATGGTATTCAATATTTACGTGACTTGGTAAATCCGAAATCTCGTAAATGGATTGCAATGGAAGATGTAGCAAGAATAACATCAATGTGATATATTGATAATCAGCGCTTATTTGTTAGAATAAAAAATGCAATACCTGCTGTATGGTTCAAGTTGCCGAAAGCACCTGGCAACATTGATATGTTACAACAAACATTAGTATTTATGTCAGAACATATAAAATACAACATGGCATCTAGAGACTGGTATAGACTTCTAATGCAAAGTCGGAGACAGACCCCTATTTGTATTAGCCATGGGAACAATTTAGGATGCGCGCTAAAGAATTGGAAAAAGACCTGGAAAGCAATGCATCTATCTTGTCTACCAGGAAATGCACGGGACCTGGCATGGCGATTACTCCATCGAAGGCTATGGGTCGGCCATCTTAGAAATTTGTGTAAAATAACAAGTACAGGCCTGTTCTTATTATGTAATACTGAGGAGGAAACGATAGACCGTCTATTTACTCAGTGTCGCATAGCTACAGGCTTTTGGGTATATATCAATATGCTCCTTGCTAAATTTGGAAGCAAATATGGGAATCTAGTGCCTGAAACAACTTTGTTCAAAGATTGCTCAACTATCGGACGAATCATTAATAGCAAGGAGAAAGAATTATTAATAACCCTGTTATCTGTAGGAGTGTGGGCCCTCTGGAAGCATCGGTGTTCAGAGGCCAGAGATAAAACCGGCAACAACCATTAAAGAGCCATACAAGCTATATTTCGATCATTGTTGATAAACTGCATTTATTGTGAATTTTACAGGCTAGTAGAACATGGGAGAGAAAGTAGTATGCAAAACGGGCCTAGCATTAATTGAATACGGATATCTAAAACTATCAGAAGCGGAACTTGTATAAGCCAGCACACTCGCTGCTTGCTGTATATTGATAAATGCTATTTTAATTTAATTTAATTGCCTTCATTTTAAAATTTTAATGCCGTAGAAAACTCTAATCTTGACGAATATCCTAACCTTGGGAATCAGTATATTTAAATATCAAATGAGCATTATGTCAATATTCTGGAGGTGATCCGATTTTCAAGTTAACAGAGTGTGATATCTTACAATTAGCTCCCTGTTGTAAATGTTTACTGTAGGTGTATTTGTTCAAGGGTAATTTGCAAAAACTTACAATGAAGTAAATTTAGAATGTGAACCCAAAGTGCCATCTATGTAGTCATAGTTTGTATACTTTTGCTCTGTGCATTATACGACATAAAGGCTACTACGCCTGCTCGGTATTTAAGAATTGGCCAACTGCGTCAATGAGTGACCATTTGTTACTTATTGATTAGTCACCTCGCCACTTGTTGGCGAGCTGCACTCACCATTTGGGCCTAATACTATATGGTGTGCTACGGTAAACAACATATGATCTACTGAGCCTGCTGGTCATGAATCTGCTCAATGGCGTCAATGAGTAGCAGTAACTTACTGCTAATTATTAATGAGTCGCTTTACCACTTATTGGGTAACTATGCTCGCCATTTGGGCCTACTACTACACGGTGTGCAAATAGTAGTGGCTTTGTTGAATTATATTATGCTATCAGCTCTTTATTAAGGGTTTTTTCTATGTAGTTATGCCATGGGTGTGGTGTATGGTAATAGAGTATTTTAGCTTGCACTGGTTTGATATGTTAAGTTTGTATTGTTATTCATATACTATTAATAAATCCTGCTATTTCACCCGATTTTTTAGGGGGGTTTGCAAGCCTTTTTTAAAGGAGTTCCTCTGTGAAGTGTGTCCGACTGCGTCAAAAAAAAGTAGTAGTAATAGTAGTAGTAGTAGCAGCAGCAGCAGCAGCAGCAGCAGCAACAGAGCAGCAGCAGCGGTAGTAGTAGTAGTAGTAGTAGTAGTAGTAGTAGTAGTAGTAGTAGTAGTAGTAGTAGTAGTAGTAGTAGTAGTAGTAGTAGTAGTAGTAGTAGTAGTAGTAGTAGTAGTGGTAGTAGTAGTAATTTCGTGATGGAAAGCCGTGAAATCTGGCTTTGTTCGTATATTAAAGCAGTATTTCCTTCAGACAGTCAGAAATATGATGACAAATAAAGATGTTCATAATAAGAGAATAGAATAGAAACTAAAATAACTGAAATACAAAAAGGTTGAACACGCCAGAATAAGAGCAAGGGTCTAGATTAATGTTGACGGTTAAAAGCCTGCAAAGTATTTTTGCAGCCTTGAACTAAAATTTGTAATTGTACTTCTCAATTAATCTCAAAATGAAATCATGGCACCTCCATCAAACTACAGGCTGATTTGTCAATCTAACCCTAACATGGATTGGAAAAATGTGCATTGTTAACTGACTATTAATCTATTTGATAGGATTCTAGCAGCATAATCCCTCGTGGTCAGGGAAGGGCCCGGAAAAGATAAAGATAATTGAATCTTCAAAGCGCGATAGAACTACCCTATTCATACCAAACAATATTATATAGCCTAAAACTAGATGATACAAAGCGGATAATTAAGCTTCAATATGAAGAATAGTTAACAAAAAGTAGACCAGCTTGATTCGTTTCAAAATTCAAAAATGCAGCCTTCTGAGAACATATGAAATGCGAACCAGAATTTGCAGATATCACTTGAATTCTGATATATCACGAGCCACTCGGTTGATCAGGGTTAATTCTAACCTCGGCATCAAATTGGTGATACAGCCGTAAAGAAAAAATTCAATATGATGCACTAAGTAGTTCCTGAGATGTCATCATTTACATAATAGCCGCAAATTCGTTTTCGAAAATGTAGTTCCCTAGCTTTGGTGACATGACAAGATGACCGTTCAGCACTAAGTCACGCGTCTATTTTTAGAATGGCATTAACACTGGGACATTTCTGTAAGTCTGCTTAACCGGCCTTGTGCTTATTGACTTTGTCATATTCATCAGCAAATGACTAAGTCATGTGACAGTTTCTTGGATCTGCTATATGATTTAAATCAAATGTACAATTGACATAGAATTCACAGTGGCTTTATGTTGATTATTTGGCAAGGTTCTGGATTCACGCTGTGCGTTTTTCATTTGTTCCTTGCTCGGCTGCTCGCCAAATTAATTTCTGACAACATATGGGGCCGACGTATTCGAACATACATATAGATTTAGAGATGTCATGGTGACTTATGTAACTGTAGAATTAGGACTTCGTCCGAAGAAGATTGCTACCAAGCTGCGTTTGATCAGTAAGAAGCAAGACCGGAAAATCAAACACTGGTCAGAACACGTCATGCATACTTGTCTGCTTCACAAGGAACTTAGAGATGTAACGTGGCCAATGACGACCTTTCTACACACCAAGCTCTATGACTCCATACAAGGCCTGGAGGTAACGACAACATTTGCCTCCCAGACTGGACTGATGGTGTAATTGCGCGAACCACAAGAAGAAGAAAAAGAAGAAGAAGAAGAAGAAGAAGAAGATGAAGAAGAAGAAGAAGAAGAAGAAGAAGAAGCCAGAACAAACTTATGAAACTATAAAATATGTAATGAAGGAATCCAGTTTTAGCTATGCAACATCCATCTGTAGCTAAGTGTATCCCGCGCTTTTCCCGTGTTGGGATAGATCGATCCCTGTACTCTCTGAACCTCAATTTCCAGAAAACTATACAGGTAAGCTGTAGAATATTTTTAAACTAATTTGACTGGCTGCTGCTGCTGCTGCTGCTGCTGCTGCTGCTGCTGCTGCTGCTGCTGCTGCTGACAACAACAGTGCTCAGTCAAATTAGTTTAAAATTAGTAAACAGCATGTTTATTAAATAGTAAAGAGATGCAATTCGTACAACAACTTATCAGGGTCAATTTTAGGAAAACGTACCAAATGGTGTCAGATGTCTTTGTCCTCAAATATTTAGATTGTACCTACGAATTTGTTTATTATTAAGCTATTTTCAGTAGTGGCAACTATAATTGTGATTAGATACATATATAAAAGGAATGTGGATGCTTAATTAGAATGTGAAAATCACTCGTGAATCATGTCACACACACACCCTCGAAAATACCATGTCAGAAACTGAAACATAAAAATTTGTAGATGATATAACTTATATAATCAGCATCTCTAGTTAACAATAATGCCACAATAATCAGTGCTATGTATTTGGGAATGACAAAACTGAGGCTGTACGATTTCCTTTCATCGTAAAATTTGCAATAGACAGAAACATTTTCAAAAACTCATGACGGAAACTTTTTGTCAAGACCCACACAACTCATGAATATAGCCATTCTTTAATATATATGTCAATCAACCCAATAGTATTATTGCCCCTGTCATAGCTCTCCTGTAACTCTATCTTGCAACAGCGGACAAAACACAACAGTGTAACTATATAAGCGAAATTTGATATCTGAATCATGTTACTTTGAAGACTATATTAATTAGATGCCAAGACCGAACGCTTGTCCAAGTTTCCCCAAATGCATTTATCCATTCCTATAATAAATTTTAATATTTAGAATGGCAGCCTATTTTGATAAGCGTAGCATCATTGTGTCAACTGAGAAAAGCAAAAATGACAGCCTCGATAAACACATCATACTTGCAAGACCATAACAGTCAAGACCATCACGATCCTTATTTTTAGGTCATGGAAATTTGCAAATTTACAGATGCCTTGTGATTTTATGTGTCCTACTAAAGTATTTTGTGTTATCAAGAGACCTTCCTTTGCACAATATCAGGAAAATTTGCAGTTTTATGTTATTTCAGGTCAAGACCATAACATTTTGTCAAGACCGTGATATTTACAGCTAACGAGTGGATATATTGTTCATTAATTGCCATTATCTATATATATGCTTGATAATTTTGCATCACAATCACCTGATCTGCATGTTGGTTTTGATAAAATCACCCCTGATACCTTGTGATGGTGACAACATAGTTTTCAGGAAATGGATTAAAATTAAGCATGGCAAGTTGTAAAACCATCCTCTCCATCCAAGGCAAATGAATACAAATTCATATAATTACACAGAAAACGGTTTGTTTGAAATTTGACATTTCTGAACCACCCTTTTGGTACATTTTCCTGAAATTGACCCATCTACGTCATTCATGACATACTTGATTATGACGTCATCCTACACGTCACGTACTTGAATATGACGTCATATGATTAATGGATAAATTGGAATCCTCCAATAGGTTTTATGATAAATACAATCTCAATTAAGTTGTCATTTCATATCAAATTTAAATAAAATTTCATTTGAACCCACCTACCTCCACGATGATCAGACACATCTGTAAATAGCTTATTGTATTGAATATAGGATTGCAACAAACCGTGCAAATAGCATTGCATATGGAATCAAAGACATCTCTAAAACAACAGCTCGAAATCGAAGTTGGCCGCCGAACAAATAGACCAACCAGCTTCGTTTGAACAATCTAAGATCTCTATGGTATATGGATACTTCCCGCCAAATGTGGTTGAGATTGAACGAGTGGTTCTTGAAACGAAGTCCTTCGAAGGACGGAGTTTGTGATAGACGAAGGACGATGGACGGACGTCCTTTCGCGCCACAGACAGCAACAGCCACCAATCAAATTAGTTTCAAAATATTCAACAGCTTTATCTGTGTAGTTTTCTGGAAATTGAGATTCAGGGACTGCAGGCATCGATCGATCCCAACACGGGCAAATCGTTGGTGGAGCTTGGCTAGAGATGGGTGGGGCATAGCTAAAACTGGATTGGGCAATTTCGTCTGCAAACACCAACAAATAAATGACTAAACTAGACTGATCGATAATACGGTCACACAAACACGCGAGCAGCCGTGTACGGGCGCGCGTGAGAATGTCTGCGTGCTGTTCTTTAAGTACGGAGATATCGATAAACGCTATTAACGCGCATTGTTAGCCAATAGCGAGTTAGGAAGGTTAACTCAACGTCATTATTGAATAAAATATCGATCTCGGGTCAGCACTATATAGGGCAGCAAACTCCAGACTAATCCAAGGGTCTTATTCAAACACATATTGTCCACAGAATAAATGTGAGTAGCATTCAACACGAAGCATAATAAATGAACTGGTGTTGTTTACACTTACCATTAATTTGAGTATTTACACTTGATCATTTTTATTCAAACAAGCAGAACTGTTACTGTATAGGTCTACATAGTTCTGTGCTACCAGAAATCTGGCTTACATAGATTCGTGTAGACTGATAATAGCAGGGCCGTATTTAAGGGGGGGGGGGGGGGGGCAAGCGGGGCAAAAGCCCCGGGCCCCTAAAAGCAAGCGGACCCTACAATTTAAAAATGAAAAGAAATTATGCACTTTTTTGGAAGTTATAGGACATTCAAAGCAAACTTTATTAGTTTAGAACTCTTAATCATGCATTATAATTCTATTCTAATATTTGTGGGGGCCCCAATTCTTGTTTGGTGTTCGGCAACAATGTTAATTACGAAAATTTGCAAAATAAAATAATTCTACAACGAAAGAAAGCGCCATAATTCCCCCTAAAAGTAGACTCTCTGGCCGTCTCAGAGAACCTAGATGTAAAAAAAATTCTGGGGGAGGACCCCAAGACCCCCCCCCACTTATTCTTTGCCCCAGGGCCCCCACATATCTAAATACGGCCCTGGATAATAGAATAGAATGTGCTTGCGTATTCACGTGGTCTCTGGGTTAGGTTTTTTTTTGCCCACTGATGGATTTCGGTCTGTATACTACCTATATTTGTTTAACTTGACCATCATCATCATCAGCAGCAGCAGCAGCAGCAGCAGCAGCAGCAGCAGCAGCAGCAGCAGCAACAACAACAACAACAACAACAGCAGCAGCAGCAGCAGCAGCAGCAGCAGCAACAACAACAACAACGGCGGCGACGACGACGACGACAACAACACGGTATTATAGGAGTAATTACAAGAATTCGTAGATAATAAGTCGATAATTATGCGCATTAATTTGCACGTGGTGTGAAGTTAGATTGCATAACTTAAGAGAAGCGTCGTATGTTTCCGACCGAGAGCTTCGATAATCAATCAGCGTTTTACAAATACCTGGTGTCTAAACGTGTCTCAACGTGCGTCATCAGCCGTCAACAGCAGATCCTTACGACTAGATGATGTGCAAATAGCGGGGACGAATCGATGATTTTATCAATCACGGCCCTACATATCGGATTATGTGGCATGGTGACGTCTTGTAACTCGCGGTTATACCCGTTATGTCATAGAACTGCCTATAAATATAGAGTGATAAATAGGGTGCGGGGTATTTTCTTATTATCTGACTGCACGCATTGGGCAAGCAGTATGGCCATATTTTGCTGTAATGCAGTACGATTCAGAAATAAGTTAACACGTTTCCAAAACAAAACGTACTATTGAATAATTTGAACATAGTTGAATTTGAAGACACTGCGCCATTTAAAGCAACAATGTCTTCCAATTCAACTATGTTCAACGTATTCAACATAACATTTCTTACATCGTATTCAAAATTTATGCTACGTTATTTATGAGGTGTAGCATAGCTGGCTGTACATGGGCAAGCAGTATGTCCACACGTTTAATATAATACAATAGAATACTGCAACAATGGCGACAAAAAAGCTGGAAATGCAGGGCTAGGTGGAGAAGATGGAATCTGATATTGGTTTGATAACATTCTATAAAATGCAGAGGCAAGGAAAAGAAGGTAGTTCGGTTTTAATTCCACTTTTTAAAAGGTGGACTGAGCCTAGCGAGACATGGGCGGGGTATCGCTAGAAATGGGTCCTCCTATTACAAATTCATGATGGCGTGATGTAATTTTCCTGTTCATTGTCACATTGTGAAAAACACTTCACAATGGACCTTTCCAGCGTATCCATCCATCATATGACGTCATAATCAACTACGTGACGCGTAGAATGACGCCATAATCAATGACGTTATGAATGACGTAATTAATAATAAATAATAGTAATGAATAAACATGCTGTTGACTAATTTAAAACTAATTTGCCGCCCCCACCGCTACTACTACTACCACTACTACTACTACTACTACTGCTGCTGCTGCTGCTGCTGCTGCTGCTGCTGCTGTTGTTGTTGTTGTTGTTGTTGTTGTCGTCGTCGTCGTTGCTGCTGTTGTTGCTGCTGCTGCTGCTGCTGCTGCTGATGCTGGTGCTGCTACTACTACTACTACTACTACTACTACTACTACTACTACTACTACTACTACTACTACTACTACTACTACTACTACTACTACTACAGGGAATGTGCAATGAATTCGGCAGTGGCAAGTCCCTCTGGGCTGGCAGCCAGCGGATATGCTTGCGAGTATAAATGATCCGAGAAATATTAACGCATACGCATTTGCTTCCCTGAGCAGTTATGCAGCAACAGCTTCAAGCAGAAGGTAGCAAAAACCTTGAGCCCAGTTAGGTTGAAGAATAATCTGTGACTCTTGGAAATTAATTGTTTTCAGATTTTGAATGCTATGAGTAATAAGGACCATTCTTTGTACCGTCAAGACCATGGTGTGATGCACTAATGAGAAAACCATCACACTCACCCACTCAAATTTTTAATTACAATTAAATGGGTAAAGATTTAATAATTTAGGTGCCAACTGAGGGTCCATATTTACCTCTCGATATGGAGGTGAGGCAATCTGAGACCACCTAGTTTAACAAATATCCTGGGGAGGGTTGGTGGCGACCACCATCGCCCCACCCACCACGTCAGGTTTGCCTACCGTGGTCCTGGCATTTGAAAGGTGCTCTTTTTTCATGCGCCCATGCCCTAAAGAAATCCTTTGATCCGCCCCTATATTCCGTGCAAGGTTGAGACTCTTGCGCGCTAGATTCATCGCATTGGACGACACAACGCCGTGAAACCCTCTCCCAACAACTCCATTCTCACTTATATTTGTTTATTTCTTCAAGCTAGACATATAATATCGGAATATTTATTATTGCTCATCTTCCTAGATTGTTTTTATCAAATATCGACTTCCACATCAACAGCTGGCTGATAAATGCATGCTCATTATACCCGGGTGTTATATTATCTGTTGACCTGTTCCCATCATTTTACTATCAAAGTACTGTGGGTGGTCCCAGTCTATGATGTAATCATGTAGTATATTATCATCTTCAATAACATCCTTATGTTCGAGTTCTACATGATAATCACCCTAATGTATCCGTATACCAGAAAATATGAGGTTCTTAAGTTTATTTTCCATTCCATATAATAACTGATTCGTGTTATAAAAAAACTTCATCAGCAATATGTATTGGCAAAATTGTTCCCAAATTCCACACCACGGATTTTGCCACTGATTCTGTAACAATTCGTTTTTTACATTGATAGTGTGATGAGAGTTCCACAAAAAAGTAGGTGGCAGCTGAAAAACGTGGGTAAACACGCACTAAATGCATTGTGGCTGCGACAGTGCGACTTGTGATGCGTTATTAAAATGCCACAAAATAGCATGCACACAGGCAGGCAGGCAGGCAGATAGGCAGGCGACTTATACCAGCTCCGGTTCACAATTAAAAAACAATTTGCTTTTAAATACAAAATCAAATGTCATTAGAAATTCTTTTTCGGCTTTACGACCCTTATTTACTTTAAGAAAATTATCTGATGTAACAATAACGTCCTATACATATATATCAAGCTATGCACACAACCAGTTATAAAACCTGATCCAGGTTCCACCAGTTATATGTGTCCGCATGTGGTTAGCTAAAGTATAGTTGGTCTTAAGACTACCAACATACCGCTATCATCTGAAAATAAACATGACTTACTGGCGTGTATCAAAACAATCAGTGTTGCTACTGACCACCGTGTGCTGCAGCCCAAGCCTTTATCCACCACCTTATGTCTTTCTTCGACCCTCATGATTCGTCACCATACATTCTCATTCGCCCCACAGGGCTTGTAAAGTCGACTGGATGGACTTTACCTGACTGGCTACTAGCACCCAATAAACACCCAATATACTACTACATATATAAAAGACATATTGTAAATGTTGGCACTGGTAGACAATCCGAGCTTGCATACGACCTGATTACTCTTTTGGAAGACATGATGGCAAGGACAAATTGAGCAACCATCAACCTATAAATAAGAACACAGTGTTGAATCCTGCCTCTTTCACCAAGTTTCCGAAAAAACAAGGAGACCTAAATAATGTCATCGATGCGATGAACATACTTAACAATAGACGCCGAGACGAACCCATAGAAATCGATGCGATAAGCCATCATCGACCGGTAAAGACATTCCTGCAACAACTCCAAAATCTGGAGGAACGGATCGTAGCCCTGCAGGAACACATTTGTCAAGGACGTTTTTAAGACGATCAAGGGAATGAGATACATAGAATTAATGACCCTGTAGGCTGTAGCCCATATTCGTTATCAAAGATCGATAAATATGCACGTATTGAATGTCTCAAAATTGTGGATAGTTGATACGGAAATGTGCTTGGATAGCATAATGGAACGTCCGATAAAAAAGGTGGGAAATGGTATGGAGATTAGCCATCCTCCTTTGGAGAAGTTCATTGAGCTTAGACAGCAACAGCCTGGTCCCCAGTGAGAACAGCCCACTTCCTCCAGGCAGTCAATACATGTACAAGATGTAGACATGCCAGAAGTAACCACGGATCAAACAATGCAAGCTGATGATGAACCGTTGAGACGACAGCTGACAATAGAGGATGGCGTGTCCATGAGACTCGATAAAGGTGAGGAGGAACAGAAGATGGTCCATAAATCAACCCCCGACATAATATCTGTAAATGCCGACATCGCCCAGACATGCGTAGCATACATGAGAAGCAGCCACGTCAATCAAATCCATATAAAGTGCACAGTAAGAGATCCACGCATTGAGATCATAGCTTGGCTAATGTCTGATGTGTAATTTGTTGAATATGTAGAGTCTATTGTTGGCCAATGAATCTCACACATTTCTCCCATGACGAGGTGCTATGCATAGAATAATGGGCTGTTTGCATGCTGTCCTATCCAATGATAAACCATGGATAAACATATGTAGTGGGCCGGATATGTAACAAATTTGAGGTAAGATGTTCCATTCTGGCAGAAAGCATGAAATTTGGCATATAGGTGGTTTAAGGTATGCTGAACATAATTAGATGCGGTGCCACGTGATTCTACCAAGGGAACTCATTCAAAATGGTGGATTCAAAATGGCCGCCTTCCCAGCGGAAAATCTGCATTACTCAAGTTCTAGATGGGGTAGAGGGATAGAATTGATGTAAAATTAAGGGTTTCTTGGGTCACTGGTTATGATTTTACCCATCACAATACTCTAAATAGACAAACATGCTGAAAAATATATTATTATTATTATTATTATTATTATTATTATTATTATTATTATTATCGTCGTCGTCATCGTCGTCGTCGTCGTCGTCGTCGTCGTCGTCGTCGTCGTCGTTGTCGCCGTCGTCGTTGTTGTTGTTGTAACATTTGTAAATTAGTAGTATTATTGCTAAACGTTTGTACACACATGTTCCAGGTGGAACATTTTAGAAACAAGTTTTCACTACTCAAAACAATTGGTCTACACTTGAGAACCGATGCCCACTTGTACATAGGAAATTTGTTGAAGGAAACTTCGTTACTCAGAAAACGGCTCACAAGTTCTCAGCCTTGGCACATGATCAAATCCACGAGCAGCAAAATGCTATTCTGAAGGGCGATGGTGGAATTATCGGAATCACAGAAAATGAAGCTGCTTTGAAACGATGGATGGTGTCAGGCCCAGAAATAGGAAGGATGATCAGCGAGTACGAAGTGAAACATACACACAGAAATATCAATGATAACTGTCACCATGAGCAGATTCCGAGTAAGCAGAAATTGTTTGCTTTAAACACAATTTGTCTTATTGATGCAATCGAGGAAATGGGAAACCCATTTTTAGATGACAGTTTTGACTTAGTGACTCTAGATACCAAAGTCATTATATTATGTCCGAGTCTGTAGTGAATGCGATCCGAACAGCAGAAGAACTAGGCATCAGACAGTACCATGCATTGGTCGCAGATCGACTATCTGTATCATCAAAATCGGTATATGACCCAATCCAAAAGAACAATTTGGCTTTGTTCAAATCAAAACAGAGGAAGAGTACCAGAACCAACAAGAAGCTTGTTGCAATGAAGAGAGATGTACAGTTATTCTCTAGACTGTACATTTCCTGCCAATCCAGAGACGGAGCCTTTGATTCATTCTTTGAGCATGAGAATCATCCATGGCCCCCATCACTTTCTGAGAGCAACGCAATGCGCCAAGGCAGCAAATCAGATCTGATGAGATGTTTGGAAGCATTAGTAGCTCGTGTAGCTGATTGTCAAGAGGTTGAAGTGAAGATCATTGACGGAGCAGCTATGATGCATAATCTAGATCCCAAGAAATCAAACGTGGTTGTGAACACATTTGGAGATTTTGCAGAGCACGTCTTCCTCCCACACATTGCTAGACAATTACAGACGGTTAAAAGATTGGATGTTGTATGGGACGTGTATAAGGTGGGAAGCTTGAAGACACACGCTAGAGAATTACGGGGACATGGTGAAGCTCTTCGTGTTGCATCGAGTACAAGACTCCCTCAAAATTGGAACACTTTCCTACAAGTTGATGCAAACAAAACAGGCATCTTCACCTTTCTCGCACATACATTAGAGTCATTCGAGTTACCAGAAGGAAAGATACTCGTCACAACCTGTGAGGAAAACGTGCTGATGAGGCCAGAGCATGACGTCTCACAACTCGCGCCATGCATGCCAGATGAAGCAGATGGTAGAATGTTGCTCCACCCCTTCCATGCATATCACCAAGATTATCGAACAATAATGATTCATGCTACAGATACAGACGTCGTAGTCCTAGCCATATGGACAGCAAACTTTCTTCATGCGTGTAATCTCTGGGTCGCATTTCGCTATGGGAAGACCTTCCGTTATGTATCAGCTCATGGCATTGCAACAGTTTTGGGTGCAGAAGCGTCACAAGGACTGCTATTTATGCATGCTTTCTCTGGGTGTGACACTGTGTCTGCATTTTGTGGGATTGGCAAGAAGACAGCATGGGAAGTTTTGAGGGCTTCAGATCTATTCAAGTCACTATTTAGGAGACTGTCTGATGCCCCGGCGTCTCTGTGTGACAATGACATGGAAACGCTGGAGAGGTTTGTCGTACTACTGTACAAACGCACATCACCATTGTCAAAGGTTAATGAGGCACGAAAACGGCTTTTCGCTTTTGGCAACGGGCAGCTAAGAACATTCCTCCGACCAGTGCAGCTCTGCTGCAACACACCAAACGTGCTGCGTTCCAGGCAGGTCATCTTTGGGGCCAATCACTCCACGCAAATGCAAAAACGCCATCGCCAGCTGACTGGGGTTGGGTCAGAGATGGAGACACTTGGTCACCGAAATGGACTTTGCTTGCCGATGCATCTAAGGCATGCCGGGAACTCGTGAAATGTGCTTGCAAAAGTAATTGCACTTGCAGATGCAAATGTTATAAATCCAGCTTACCTTGTACACAGTTGTGCTCATGCGGTGCACAGTGCGTGTGATGTCTGTGAATCATTATTCAACAATCAACAGCATCATGTATAGCCTTGCATACTCTAATAGGATAATTGAACGTATCTATAACGACCATTACTTGGTTCGATATTAAGAAATCAAGTAATTTAAACTATTTCTAGATGCTATATTGCTTTTGTTCTCAAGAGATGGATCTTTTAGATAACACATCTTAAAGAGCCACCGTCTTTCGACATTAAACACAGGTGGTCGCTATGGAAGGATTGATATTTACATATTTAGAGTATTGTAGTGAGTAGAATTATAACGATTGACCCGTGAAACCCCTAATTTGACATTAATCCCATCTCTCTACTCCATCCATAGCTTGAGTAATGCGAATTTTCCGCTGGGAAGGCGGCCATTTTGAATCCGTCATTTTGAATGGGTTCCCTTGGTAGAATCACGTGGCACCGCATCTAATTATTATCAGGATACCTTAAACCACCTATATGCCAAGTTTTATGCTTTCTGCCAAAATGGAACATCTTTTTCACATATCTGCCCTACTAATGTCGCTATCAACTTTCCAAACAGCACTAATCTGTACAAATAACGGACAATGAAAACAAAGCCTGAGTCAGATAAAGCTGCACCATTTTTAGGTTCGTACGACAATTGATATCTTAAAATCAACGTGGTAAATAGTGAGGGTCATAGCATATGCACTGAGCACAGATAAGTGAGTTGACCTTTGCTGTAATCGAAACCATGACCGGTTGCAAGTACTTACTATCAGTGAACTGGAAAAATTCCCGGCGGTCGATTCGTCGCTAACGGATGCTATCATCTTTTTCTTTTATAAGGTGTTAATAGGTTGTGGAAAAGTCGTTTGGGTCAAGTTTGTTAAGTTCGCTTACTTCCGCTTAAGGCAGAAACGGGAATTACACTTCTACTTTAATGTGCGGTCGTGGGTGGCGGGGTGGGGGAATCTTGACTTGATGTTTGGTGGTCGTCGCCTAGTTTATCCAATGTTTTCTGGAGTCGTCCTGAAGCGGTCCTTCTGTGTGTGCCTATTTTAACTTTTGGGAATCCTGCGTATGGAGGTGGTTGAAGGCGAAATGTTTTGCTGTTATTGCATCTATGGGTGAAGAAGGATGCTAACAGTTAGATTATGTGAGACCCTCTACCCTCGCTAAATTGGGCGAGACTTCTCCTCAGATATGAAGACCGCCTTGAGCAGCATCAGGAAAGGCTTGATGGAGTCCAAGGATACTTCAGCCAACTCGTATAACTGAAAGTCAAGAGTTCAGGGAATCTATTTCGAGTCTACGCGCAGCTGCAATCTAATGAGTCGACTGTCTGAGAATGGAGTGGTCGATTTGAAAAGAATTCCAGGTGACCCGATGGTTATCTGTTTCGGTCGCCAAATCGAAGGCCCATAACCACAGAATCAATTAATTGAGTGGTTTTATCCAGAATGCTGGGCAAGTGGTCGAAAGGAAAAAGGAGTCACTAATTGATGGAGAAGATCATGTCATGGTGAGATTCTTAAAGGCTGCACATAAGGCGCACTAGTGGCTGTTGCGATGTCTTCTCTAAGAGAAAAGGGAAGGGGGGGGGGGGGGCAGTAGACCCGTTAAAAGCTACGTGTGTGAAGGAGTGTAGAGCCTGAAGAGAATACTTAGTGGCGTAAATGAGTCACAGCATTAAGGTCATACGCAGTGGGTGCAGGGAAGTGGCACTTGAATAGGAGCCAGGAAAGGTGAGCTGAGGAATGCAGCAAACTGAAGGCACAGCTTTGTGCACTACTCTAAGAGGCGCTAGACCACCTAGATTGAACTAAGATCGCTGTGTCTGAGGCATGCGGCAGTCGTTGCTGTTCTAGGGGGACCTACAGGGAGTGTGGTTAAAATTGTCCACCGGCAACTTTCGTTTCATGGAATGTTCCATGTGCAGTGTGGTGGGCCTAGCCTTCAGGGAATGTCCTTTGGCGGAAAAGAGCATCTTCGTCTGCTGCACTATTATATTTCTTCATGCTGCACGAAGGGCTGAGGATGTCACCCACAAATTTGGCTGCTAATGCGGACGTTATGTTAGATATCAAAGCGACATCACGTACGGTGCTAATATAAGTATTTCTGTCAAGCGGATCACAAGATCGTCGTCCGAATTTAGCAGCAAAGAGGAAATTGAGTCTTCGCTCGGTGAAGAGCAGTGGGTGGAAAAATAACTATGCCGTTAAATATGCAAAGAATAGAAAGGTCAAAATGTTAGTGCATTTAGGATTTAACACAGTTCACAAAGTTCCAGTACAGGAGGCAACCAGTTTGTCACAGTCTTTCCGCGAATACACGGGTAGGTGGTGTCTAGGTTTTGTTATTGTTGACACTGACGACATTGAACCAGCCTTGATAGGTATATTACCACAGTGCAAGGTCATTGACTTAGTCCTCGGTGGTCAGGGATCACAATGTCACAGAGATGATCGCTAGATTCTTAGTGGAATAGTTCATACAGTTCCTCGAAACAGACGCAGACGAGTTGTGGTCAGTTGTACACAGAGTTTTGGAGGCAGAAGGAAGCACTGAACAAGTTTCGAGTGCAGGTGTTAGCCTTCTCAGTTCGAGTGGTAAAAGTGCAGTTCCGTGGGATGTTCCATCACAAAAAGACGGCGGTGCGGAGTGAGCATGAGGGCAATGGGAGGCGGAACTTGGTCGAAGACAAGTACAAAGCTCAGAGTTCATTCTTCTCCTTCCAAAGGAGGCAAACGGCAAAACGGTTCCAAAAGTGGTCACACGAGTTCACAGAAGGTGGGCGTATGCAGGTTTGTATGCGACGGTCACCCAGTATCAGTTGTTTCTTCCACATCAAGCAGAAGTGCAAAGTTCTGTGAATAAAGTATTAAATGTCACAGGGAGAGGCCAAGAGTTCACAGAGGAGGCGGATGTTAAGTTGGCCACTTTCCTTAGCAGCTGTCCAAAAATTGCAGATGATCGAGCACTGGCAGCTGTGTAGATATCAATCTCAGTGAGCGGTCGGTGGAAAGCTTCCACGGTGCTGTCTCACTGGTGGTACTACAGTGACGCAGGAACAAGAAGACCATCGACTGGAGTCATTGGAGAACTGTCAGAGCTAAATATAAAGGTTTGATGGTTCAGGCAGAATCGGCTCCTTTTAAACAAGTCGCCTCTGCATCTCATTATCTCTTGACGAATGGTCAGTGTCTTAGAAGCACCCTCAACCAATCAGAAGTCAGCGGCGCGAGAGTTCGAGCTCCAGCGACATCTAAGTGAGAGGCTAGCTGATCAATGGGCCTGATAGGCGGCATTCATTGCGTCCTGATCGGATAGACCTTCCCGTTACGCGACCACATTTGGAAGACATGATGGCAGGGACAATTTGAACGACCATCAGCCTATATAATAAATAAGAATCTTTCACATGTGGGCACCATCCACGATAGTCAGACTAAGTTAGAAACCCACGAGACATCTTTTGCTTTCTTAGTCAGACCTTGAAGTTTAGGATAGAACGTTTCAATAAGATATTAGATAAGTTAGTCACATTTATTTTCAATGTACTGATTCTGGCCATATTGCATGTAAATTTTTTTATTCATTCGATTATATAACGATAAAAAGTATTTAGTCAATACTCGAGTTCGAGGTTTTGTTAGGAATCCTCTTGGGACTGGAATCCGAGTGAAGGAAGTGACATCCTTAGCAGTCCCTACCAGTCCTGAATTAGTGTTAGGCCCGGCATCTCGACAAATAGTCTCTCTATTTCATCTTAGTACGATCGATGGCGAGCAGAGTTACAGACGTAAATCTTCACGACACCTCCCACCCACTGATCACACCTCCCCCACCCCACCCAAACCCACCCCACCCCAACACACACACACCCCAACCCCACCCCGAATCTTCAGCGTTTCTTTTATTTTTATACATGATGATGATGTAGTAGTAGTAGTAGTAGTAGTAGTAGTAGTAGTAGTAGTAGTAGTAGTAGTAGTAGTAGTAGTAGTAGTAGTAGTAGTAGTAGTAGTAGTAGTAGTAGTAGTAGTAGTAGTAGTAGTAGTAGTAGTTGTTTTATAATATTGTCAAACGCACTGGTTCAGCTTCCTTAAAACACGAGATTTCTTATTTATTTTATTACCTGAGAGTCGTTGTTTCGTTTGGATCGTTGCCGATTGGCTTCGTTGTTTATTGGAAACTTACATTTTATAAGTTTCTTTCTCATGTAAGTTTCGCTCTTACTAAAAGATTACAGCGACGAGGATTTTTCTTATAAGCAATAATTGCTCTGGAGCCTCTGGTGGGTGGGTGGGTGGGTGGGTGGGTGGGTGGGTGGGTGGGTGGGTGGGTGGGTGGGTGGGTGGGTAGGTGGGTGGGTGGGTGGGTGGGTGGGTGGGTGGGTGGGTGGGTGGGTGGGTGGGTGGGTGGGTGGGTGGGTGGGTGGGTGGGTGGGTGGGTGGGTGGGTGGGTGGGTGGGTGGGTGGGTGGGTGGGTGGGTGGGTGGGTGGGTGGGTGGGTGGGTGGGTGAGTGAGTGAGTGAGTGAGTGAGTGAGTGAGTGAGTGAGTGAGCGAGCGGGCGAGCGAGTGTGAGTGAGTGAGTGAGTGAGAGAGTGTGAGTGAATGAGTGAGCGAGTGAGTGAGTGAATGAGTGAGCGGGCAGGCGGGTGAGCGGGCGGGCGGGCGGGCGAGCGAGTGAGTGAGAGAGATACATGATTTCTTAATGCCAAGGTATATCGGGTGTGAATTTGAAAAGCAAAGATTAACATGATGAACAGTTGCTATGGTTACAATATGAAACTTGTTACTAACACGTTCAACCTTAAAGACACGAAATGAGAAATTTCCACAAGGAACATGTATAATGTTTTGAAACTGATTTCACTGGCAGCGTTGCTGTCTATGATAGGAACCGGTTCTAGTCAAATTAATTACTAAGTATTTAACAGCATTCATGGATAGCTGTCTTGAGTTCGAGATGCTGAAAAGTCATGAGTTAACAGAGTCACCTACGCGAGCTTATTGCGAATCATGCCTAATATCTGGGTATTTGTAACTCTCCTTTCCCACCCACCAGCCTGCCCGCCCACCCCAGTGGCTGAGTCGAACCGGCATATGCACCCACCCCCAACTCTAAACGTATCAAAGCTTACAAAACACCCCACCCATCTTAACATCAGCACTAACATTTTAACTTGGAATCAAACCAACTATGCTCTTTTACAACTCACAATCGCCGAAAACGGTTCTAAGTACAGCAGAATTCTCAAAATTTCTTTCGCCTATGAAAATACATGATTCCTGTAACCACGTTATTTAATTTGGGTAGGTTAAATTGCATAATTTGGCAGTATTTGTATGACAACACATATTTAGCGTGTTCTCAAAATCGCCATGGCTTATAAGTGGTTAGGAGAAACACCCACTTTCAAGAGGAACTGAAGTTAATATACTTCACCGTTGTGAGTGATCATAATTTCTATGTTGTATTATGTCCGTTACCAGATGATGTGAGACAAATACCAGCAAACTACAGACCTGTGCAGTGGCGGATCCAGGGGGGGGGGGCGGAGGGCGGGGTGGTGCAATGGGTATATTTCAACTGTTGGACTCGTAGCACCACAGTTATAAATTTTATTGGGTCGGTAATGTTGATTGAAGCGGCCATTAATTGTGATAGGCCTACATTTTGAAATTATTTTTGTAATTCCACAAGTCTGTTAGTAGGCCTAATATAATACTTTGTAATAAACCTGGTGCTTTTATATTACTCAGCATTGGGGTAAATGTGTTTAAGATCCTTAACCGCCCATATCTCAACTCCAAAGCAACCATACAAGTATTATAAGCTATTGAATGTTTTGAAACCTAATTTACTACCAGTTGTTGTTGCATTAGCAGCAACATCTCCCAGTCATATTATCTTCAAAATATTCAAAGAATGGCCACCCCTGTGACCAGTTCATGAGCAAAAGGTGTATCGTAAAGTTATAATCTAAGATAAGTATTCAGATATTTGGCGTCTGTGGGTATTTGATTAAGACCACGGTTCATACCTTACGGGTAAATATAGACCTACATGCACGCAATTAAATTAAATTCCTGGATTCGTCCTCAAAATAATGGCCATGTTCACAAAGGTTCTCGGGAATGTTTTGGTACCATTAGAAAGCCTGAAGATCCTCCATCTTGTGATGACAACAGTGAGTCAAGACAAGAAGAAAGTGACCCCTGAATTCCTGAATCCTAGTGTGTACTCGGAAAAGGATAGTTCAGATTACGACCCTGCTATTTAATGGCTGCCTCCTGCTGGGCGCTGCTGAGGCTGGCGCCTCTGTACAGATGACTGACTGGCAATAACGTAAGAGAGCCATTCATTCGTCTAAAGATAATGAGATGCAGAGCAGAGAGTATAAAAGCTGCTCACTCTGCGACTTTAAGCACTGCAACACCTATCCAGGTTTCGTGCTGACGCCTCGCCAACGACCCCAGTTGACGGTAATTGTTTCACTTCTCTGCTCTAATACCTGACAGAAAAAGCACAGCGGGACTTCTGACTTAAACCGCTCGGAGTGGGACATCATTTATACAGTCGACAGCGTGACAACCTCCTTTCTGAAGGGCCGCTAACTAACACCGGCCTAATAACAGCCTAAATTCTTCCGCCTTCAGAAACCTGCACTGTTCTTGTGCTGCTCAAGAAACTTCGTGAACGGAATATGCACTTCGTCTCCTGACAAGAAACACCCCTGCCGCCCACCACTTGCTCCGGAAGAACTCAGGAAGGCTCCGTTCGGTACTAGCATCCGACCACTTCAGGTGCTTATGTCGCTTCGTATCATCAGGTTCTGAAGGACACTTCTCCCATGACTGAAGAACTTTTACCACGCTGCCCCATTTCGACAAAAACACCCCATGAGGGACAACTCCACCATGCCGCTCTCACGACAAGAACTGCTTGTGAAAAACAGACTACCTCCACATTGCCCTTGTGACTACTTCTCGATGAGGACCCGCTGAACTTTCGTCCACTCTAAAGAGTACTGCCTGCCCAGCTTCTATGATCTCTGGCCGTCGAGGATTAAGTCATCGCCCACATGGCATTATGCCTTGGGAGTATACCAACATGACTGGTTAAAAGTCAACAAGGGCTGCAATAACAAAGCTTTGACCCCGTAACCACTCGACTTTTATGCTGTGACTGGGAATTCAAATAATCGGCATCGGAAATATTAATAGAATAGATCGTTTGATCTATGACTGAGGAAGCTTTAGAGTCAAGTGCACTGTGTTGTGGATGTACTGAGTGGCCCGAATTCTTTATGATGGCCCGTAGGTCGAAAACCTGCATGGTTAGGTTAGTACCCTGATTCGGTTGTGGCGAACCATGTTTCCAGTGTTCTAGGCATGGCCATATCAGATACGTAATCTTTACGAAAACAGTACGCATATATTCGTACATGGTCTAGACTTCACACTTTTCATATGCGCTGGTTTCAGGAATCAGTAGTATAGACGCGACCAATGCGACAACAGGGTTGTACCTTTGACTTTGTTGGTGCAAATCTACCCCTTTACCAGACTCTCAGATACTCATTAATGACATCGAGTAAACCATCAGAACCATGCTAGAAACATAATATATGTTACTGGGCCGGTACTGGGCCACTATGGGGCTGTATTCGCCCTGAATTAGCTCAGTACCGACCCAGTAGGTTACGTTATCAGGAGTTATTTAGATATATCTATAAGCGCCATTGCGCAGACCCAACCTTGGGAAACTGTCTCTCACTCTGAACCAAATCTGTTCTCAGGAACTTAATACCTGTTAGATTTTACTATGTTATATATCACCGAATTCGTAATCCGTCGTATGATAATACATTACCCATAACACTCAGGTTGCTGGACCAATACTGGATCAATATCGGGTCAATACGGTCCTGTATTGGTCCAGTACATTCCAAGTGACCAGCGCTATAATCAGGCCCGAACTTAGGACACAGGGGGGGGGGGGCCTCTGCAAATGAACGTGTTGCCCTGCCCTTGGTTATGTCATTACTAACACCTAGCAATATATTCTCTACCTGGTGTCACGACTGCTATGATCAGGCGCTGATCTGTCGCTGGATAAATAACAGATCTTGCCCTGGTCGCACGCATCTGCTTCTATTTACATCATCTTTCACACCTGATATTTACGCGGACTATAAAGCACAAAACCCGAGAACCTAAATAAAGAAGAAATGACGCAAATTCTTACATAATTTCATTTATTTATAGCTAGTAAGTAATGGCGTCTATTCATAGACATAGACTTAAGATAGCGTTTGATGTTCCTTATATAAAGAAGATCACACATTTACATAGGCTTCATTTCAGTCGAAATTTGCCAAGAACCTTGTATTTGTGCGGGCTAAGTGCAAAACCTCGTATGGCAGAAGAGGAATTCAGTCAAATCGCTCTCAAAAAATAAGAAATGACGCTTTGGGAACAGCGTCGTAATACCTCGCATGTAATAGTTATCTCTTTCAACTCTATTGACTACATACACGTTTTAGATGTATTACATATTCAGTTGCATGTTTCCAAAATAACGTGTCCGGAAACAGTTTTCAGTCAAATTAGTTTCAAAATATTCAACAGCTTCTCTGTTTCTGTGTTCTGATATGGTTAACGTTGAATTTCAGGAATGAAGTTATGAAAAACTGACGATGACAAATATGCAGGCAGAATGCACTTCTATATTTACCCAGATGTTCGTGTGTATATTATTAACATCACTATGTAGATGCTGCCAGCATTTCTATAGAAATTCTAGGAAAACGGATTTGCATAAATACAAGGAATAACAATAATAACTTTGTCGCTCACGAACGGCAATCTATCGACATCACCTGCACACTGATTGTGTAAATATATACGATATATACTAGGCGTATAGATTACCGACCTGTTGTTAGTTGACACCTGACCACTTGACATCTCTAGTTTATGATCGGTGTTATGCAAGAAGATTCATCAGCTGTCAGATCTGATATTTCTCTACGATCAGTTTGTATTAATCTGACCATCCACGTATGCGTTGATATACCACCATTATCTGATTGCTAGGATGTCGGGCACATTGTCTATAAGCTTAATTGTCATAGAAACATGTTTGCACCAAATTCATGAACGCACGTGCTGGACTGTTAAATATCCTACGTAACTAGAAAGTTGTTATTTTTTCCGCTTAGCTTTTGTCTAGTTTCAACATAACCTACATAACACTCAATTTTTTTATGTCCATTTGCACACCAAGTGATTATTGTTTTACAATTATCATTAGAATGACTGGCTTGTTCATCGTGTTAGTAATTCCGGTGATACATTTTCAAAAATAGTCTTCTCTTGGTCTGCAAATGGGCATTTCTCAAGAAAACTGCAAAAGCCGTCATTGTACTATGGCCTGGAAGGGGAACAACCATGCCTGTAAATTTGTTTATTACAGCGAGTAATGGAGCTCGGTGCAAATGGAGGAATCCAGTTTTAGCTATGCCCCGCCCATCTTTAACTAAACTCCATCCAAACTTCGCGGCGTTGAGATCGATCGATCCCTGAATTGTCTGACGATCAATTTCCAGAAAACTATAAGGTAATCGGTTGGATATTTTGAAACTAATTAATTTGACTGGGTTCTGCTGCTGCGGCTGCTGCCTATGGCAGGAACTAGCCCCAGTCAAATTAGTTTTTGTTTATTAAATAGACATACAATTCGTACAACAATGCTTAATTCGTCATCAATTAAGCGTTCGTGACGACCCTTTCTACGGCATTCGTGACGTCATTGATTATGACGCCAGCCAACTGATGGATAAACTGGAAAGGTTCATTGCAATTTTGCATATATAGCTTCCATATCCACGGGGCAAAGGAAGCGTGCTCGATTGGCATGTATAGAACAACTAGACGGTAAAGCTGAATAATAAGTGTTGAACCCGAACCATATGATTCCCCAGATTGTTGAGATACAGATCCGGATGGAACAAATTCTTTATCTAGGGAATGAGCGAAGGTTCGCAATTTCTGAAAGCTCCGGTTCCCATCGCTTCGGGAAATACCAATATTATAAATGAGAGACAGAAACTGGTCGATAACGCGGCCATGCAAATATGCAAGGCGACGTGCACAGCCCGTGAGAATGGCCACGCGTGTCACTATGTAGGTCCTACGGTAATATCAATGAATACTATCCATACACAGCATTAGTTAATCCAAGGTTAACTCAAAGACATTGTTGAATAATATATTGATTCCAGGGTCCGCAATTTATAGGGCGGTGGCATGGAGCCTATACGTATTACGAGATAATTTTTCAAACAACATGATGTTCAGAGAATAATTACAGGTGACACACCGTGTATTATATAAAAATAGGACCTAATACTTTTTGTATTTGGCATTAATCCGTCTAGCGTTGGATTTACATTTATGAATTTTTCACACATTTCTGAATTGCGAGTGTATGTATTATTACTCACGCTGCCGAAGGCCGGTGTGAGCGCCAAAGTCCTGTGTGAGTATTGCGGTTGGTGCCTTCTGTCTACACACATGGGTTAAAAGGGGAAAAACCGAGGTCACAGGGTCACTTAGTGCATCCCAAAATACACATTTTTAACTATAAATCGAGAACGCAAGTGGATAGAATAACCCATTTCGGCACATACATTAAAATTATGACTGGTTAGCAAATATTTTAGTTTAGGCTCAAAAGGTAAAAAATCGAGGTCGCTTAGTGCATCCCAAAATACACATTTTAGCCATAAATTGGGAACGCAAGTAGCTATCATCACCAAATTCAGCACATGCATTAATTTTAGGAGACGTTAGAAAATGTTTTAGATTGAACTCAAAGGGTAAAAAATTAAGGCCGCGTGCTCACTAAGTGCATACCGGAATACAGATTTTGGTAAATAACTCTGCAATGGAAGAAGGTAGAATAACCAAATGGGCAGCACGCATTCATGTTGCGGTTGACTAGAAGGAAGATTTTGTTTCAGATCAAATGTTCAAATATCTAGATCACGGGGTAACTAAGTGCATCCAGAAATACACATACGCCTATTTAGGAATAAATCGCACATGCAAGTGGGTAGAATCACCAAATTTGGCACATCCTTTCATATTATAGGTGATTAGAGGTTCTATGAGTTTCAGGACAATGCATTTAATATCTAGGTCACGGGATCGCAAAGTACATACTGGAATACACATTTTTGGCCATAACTCTGGAATGCAAGAAGGTAGATTCACCAGATTTAGCAGACCCCTTCATATTGCGACAGCTTATGATTGCTTTGAGTTTGAGGTCAACGAATCACCTATATAGGGCATGCGGGTCACCGAGTGCATTGTCAAGACAGAGCGCAAAGGCGTGAGTCAGCATCTCCATCGAGTGCATTCTAGTTATCATTATTATTATTATTATTATTTATTTTTTTTGGAGCATGACCACGTGCCTTCTGGGAAAGAGTGGGTCGGTGCGTTCGGATCCTTAAAACACCTACTTTTCTGAAGGAATATGCATTCTGCAATAGAGCTGGCCTGTAGTAATTATTAAGAGATCATTTTATACATTTCTCGAAAGCGTGATGTCATGACAGAAACTGCTTTCAAAATCCAAAAATGTTCAAAAGAAACAGCTGAACACTCTCCATCAGTTTGTCAGTTTATCACCACCAACATGAACACCGCTATCAGCAGGAGCTCCTGTAGCAGCTGTAGTAGCAACTGAAGTAGCATGAAGCAGCAGCAGCAGCAAGCAGCAACAGTAGCAACAGCAGCACTGCACCGAGTCACCCACACCACACCGACTTCACACCTACACCATCATCAATGTCAAGTCCAGAACCCGTGAACTGAGGGGATTCAGAGGGGGTGTATGTGGTACACTGTGAGGGATGTCCTGCTCCCGCCTAGCGTGCTCTTTGTCCTCCCATCACATTTCAACTGTTGCACTAGTAGCACAGTCACTATGCGTTCTATTACGTTCGTAGTTCGTCTCTATAGTTCGTGCCTATGCACCCCACCCCAGTTATCAGCCAGGCCTCCACCGTAACAAATTCTCAGGTTGTGTTTTCATATGTAGGTCTACCAGTCGAACAGGCCATATTATCCATCTTATAATTGATGCAATAAAATGGACCTTTTCATTTTTAGCTATGTCCCGCCCACCTCTAGCTAAGCTCAACCCACACCTCACTCATGTTGGGGTCGATCGATCTCTCAGCTCCCTGACTATCAATTTCCAGAAAACTATGCAGGTAAGCTATTGTATATTTTGGAACTAACCTGACTCGGTGCTGTGCAACAACAGCGTCCAGTCAAATTAATTTCAAAATATTCAACAGCATGTTTATTAAATAGTAAAGATACACAATTCGTACAACGTGTCGGACTATTAAGAGTTAAAGACGGGCCAAATAGGATCATCTATGACGTAATGATTATGACGTCATCATACACGTCATTTAGTTAATTATGACGTCATATGACGTCAGATGAACCATGGATACTTTGGAAAGGTGAATTGGTTTTTTCTAGATCCAAACCATACATAAACACACATAACATAAACAAACACTTGTTTACAAACGACATCATGAGAGTGATACACTGTTAGTGTATCTGTATTTTAAGTGTAACTCGGGTGTTTTAGTACCTATAAGTGCCAGAATGGTATAGTAGATCGAAAATATCTCAGCAACTAGGACACAGCATGCCCGACTAAATATTTCTAAGTCAGCTGATGAGTCACCTTGCCAACAAAAATAGCCTAGTTGTCCAAGTTCAAAATTTGGAAATGATAAATCCAGGACTGTCAACGCAGTTTGGGATCAATCGAGTTGTGTCTAGCCATCTGAAGTTCTATATTTACCTCTAGAAATGCAGGAGATGCACTCTTGAGGCTTCTAGATTTCAAGGAGTTCCCCCGGAGAACCCACGGACATCCTGTCTATTGGGATGAGAACACCCTTCAAACCGACCACAAGGTCCGCCCATACATTATTATTGGCGTCCTACAAATTTAAGTCTCAATGCGCCACTACTATAGGTAACTGTCCACTAGTTTAGAGATTAATTTTAACTTTAAACATCAATCTTAAAAGCATCACACACACACACATCCAAAATTTAAATTATAATTAAATGGGTAAAAAAATTGAATAATTTAATGAATAATATTGAGGGTCCATACTTATCTTTGGAATGCAGGAGAGGCCATCTGAGAGCACCTAGATTTCGAAATCTCCTGGGAAGACACCCCCACCTCCCCCTCTGGTGTGGCTACTGCTGGTCCGTGCATCCTGTCCTAAAAATTCCTGGATCCCTGGTGACAATACCGGCAGTCACAGAAGCAGCAGCAACGACGACGACGACGACGACGATGACGACGACGATGACGGCGACGACAACGACAACGACAAGGACGGCAACGATGACAGCAAAATAGGCACTCATTGTCCATTAAGGAGAGGTAGTTCTAAGAACTCGTCAATAATTGGTCGATAATTATACAATAATGATGTGTTATTTCTGAACAAACTGTTCATGGGCATTAATTGGCGGATTTTGTGAACCTCGACGGCATCTCTTGAGAGGGAGACTGGGGTGGGGTGGTAGTGGGGACCATAGTATGTTTCAGACCGAGAGCTTCGATTATCAATCAGTGTTTTGCGAATACCTGGTGTCTAAAAGTATCTCAACGTGCGTCATCGGCCGTCAAGAGCAGATCCTTACGACTAGATGAAATGCATATCCAGCGGGGACGAATCGATGACTTTATCAATCACGGCCCTACATATCGGATTATGCGCCATGGCGATGTCTTTCCAGCTATATCTGTTATGTCATACGGGGATGTTTACCTCTTAGCTAGTTGTGCATATTGGCAACCAATATTTAATATGGTCACACATTTGATATGTTAGAAGACAGCATAAAGAACTTGAATTAAAATGTGGAGGCGACACACTGCTGCAGAAATTGGAATCTAAACATGGTTTGGTCAATACAAACAAACAACAACGCAAGTAGTTATATATACTCAATAAGCGTAGATGTGTGTAAAGAAAGGTAATTAGGTGCCATTTATGAAAACAATGTTGCTGAAAGCAGTTGTTGCAATGGTTAGAGGTAAGGTGAATGATTCCCCAATGGGAAACAGCCACTACATCGTGATCAGTTTTAGAATTAGGTGTACATATCCACAGCTGCTTCAAAATAAGGTAGCGTGACTAGCATACCAGTGAGATAGAGGAGATTATTCAGGCTTTAACCATTACCCAGATAACGCAGCTTACTGGGCCGATGCTGGGCCGGAACCGTGCCAATATTTTCAGTATCGTCCCGGTATCGGCCCAGCATCGGCCCAGTAAACTGCGTTATCAGGGTATCTATATTAGTTGCATGTGGCCCTGTATTCGCAGCTAAGAATGTGGACGCCAGTCAACAACACGGCCCTGGAAGATACAGACTTATCCAGTATCGTTGACTCAAGCACTGTAGCAGAACCAAGCCACTGGGATAAACAAGAAGGCACATGGCAAAATCCAATGGGGAGGGGGCGAAACTGGAGAACATTTCCAAAAACAGAAGTCAAGAGAACTAGGAAGAATACTGCAAGTTCCGCAATCAACCTTGAATAGACACCAGACAAGCAATGAAAGAGTTTGAATGAAAGCCTGCGCATGAAATCAAAAACTACCACAATGCCTTGCATAGCTATGTCAAAAGCATATTCAAGACGAGAAGCATCATGTCGGACTTGGAGGTCAATGGAACTACAACTACTACAGACCAAGCTAAGGCAGGGCCTCTTACCAAATACTTTGTTAGTGTGCTTACACAAGAGGATATATCTGCTGTTCCTCATTTCACCATTTTTATGGGCGCACGAGGGTGTTCAAGAGTAGGGCGCATAGCCAACCCAAATCGGGGGATCGGGTCCTCTACCCAAAAAATCTTGAAATCTAGAGGAGGCAAACTCATATCATATATCACATATATGAACGATATTAGTTTGCCCCTTCACTTTTTGAGTATCTAAACCTGAAATTTCAGTCAGCTCAGTGAGTCGCTCATATTGATTCGATTTCAGGGAGTAAAACACAGGGAATGTAAATAGATTAGCATACTTATATTGATGCACAATGAATCTGGCGGGTCTGTCCTATCGGTGTATAATTGGAGCAACATGTGCGCGACACTTGATAGACCAACTCAGCCTAACCGCTCCCACAAATTAATGTGCTGGACAAAAAACGTGTCTGTGACATACATGTCGGCATTTAGATCTATATTTGTTGTCCCCATGCCAAGTATAGTTATATGTCATATTGAATAGTAAGTTATATTGTGTAAATGTGTATATATGTGTATATATCCATCGTTTCTACGTCACTACCCTTCGCGGGAAACAGTGACACATTTAGGCGAAATTTGTTTTGACCAACAAAAGGCCAAGCATGCCTCAACAGTCGCAATCATGATGATCAGTATTTCACACCTAGATCGCATTGCCCTAGTGTGATGCACGTGCTTTTAACGGACGACCCCCCCCCCCCCTCCCCCCTCTCATCTACTAGGCTGTACATGACAGGTTCAATGAACAACTTATGCACTTCAAACATACAAGACAGGTACACCTACGCAGCTATAGCTTTCAATCATATTATTATCAAACTGTTCAACAACGTATACCTCTGTTTTCGTATTAAGACATAGTCATTTCACGGTGGGGTGTGCTAAAACCAAACTATAAATTCAGCAAGCTGAAGAAGGTAGTAACATCTACTGTAAATAGATTAGAGTTCATTTCCGGCTGCAGCCCCTTAAGGCCCATGATCGAGGTGTATGCGCAAATTGAGAACACTTCACAAAACACCATCGGTAATTGGAGTTAAAGTAATAAAAACAGGAACACAGACGAAATCATGTATGTAATCTATAGATCGTTATATTTAACTATATCTAATTAGGTTTGCCACCGATTACATTTGTGTAACGGAACTGGAAAGTGTCTGTGTGAATTATATGAAAAATGAAAAAAAAAAAGCGGATGATCATAGTATAATAAAACACACTTCCATTCTCGAGAGAATGTATTAGTGTCAGAAAATAATGGACCTTTCTGTTTTAACTATGCCCCGCCCATTTCTAGTTAAGCTCCACCCACACCTCGCTGGTGTTGGGATCGATCGACCGCTGAACTTCCTGACTATCAATTCCAGAAAACTATACATGTAAGCTGTTGAATATTTTGAAGCTAATTTGACTGGGTGCTGTTGCTGCCTATGGCATCAATATCACCTAGTCAAACTAGTTTCGAAATATTCAACAGCATGTTTACTAAATAGTAGAGACATACAATTCTTACAACCTGTCGGACTATTAAGAGTTAAAGACGGGCCTAAGAGAAGCATTTATGATATAATGATGCTGACGTCATCCTGCACGCCGTTAGCTGATTATGACGTCATATGGCGTCAAATCATTGATGAATACTCTGGAACGGTGAATTTTTAGGTTACATGGGTTTGAAAATATGAGTCGACAGCTCTTGATCAGCTCGTGTTCTGGATCCCTTTGTCATTCCGCACTGGATTGTGTCGGTTCCAGTTAACGTGCTTGGACAAGCTGCGCATTGCCCTTGGTGATCAATCTGGGCTCCATCAATCCATGGGATTTTAATACTCTTGACCGGTTTCTCCACCTGGAGGTACGTGCTCGTTAACTGTTGGTATCCCTAACATGGAGTGAAATCAAAAGAAATATACCTGTGAAGTTGGAATACATAAACTAAAGTATCATTGGAATCAAGAAGACAGGATCAAGATGACCATGAATCGGCATCGTCACAACATCCTGAAATTTATTGGAAGAAGTCTTGATCAGAGAAGTTGTTATCCAGACATAACTGTGAAAGATTCAGCTTCACTGCTGTATGCTCACAGGGGCGGGGGGGGGGGGTGTTATATTACATTTAATGCATTAAGAAGAGCGACGTTTGTGCTCTAACGAATAAATCTGGTTTAAATCAATAAACTGATATTATGGTCAAGTAGATTAAGTAAAAATCGTTCCCATTGTGAAACAATCACAAAACTTAGCGTGTAGGAAGTCTTAGACAGACGCTTTCATGCAAAATCAGGACACACATGATTCGAACACATAGGGAGACGCCATCTTGTAATCTTGTAATATAGCTCCTTGGGTAATATTAGAAACTATCAGGTAAAGTAAAAATTCTATGGTTTACTATCTAAAGAAACTAAGAAATATATAAATAGACGTGTATCTATAAGATATATTGCAGAATTTGTGATTGTAACGATATAACTATAAATTAAACTTTAAAAGATAATAAAACCGTCGCTATTTTTTTTATTTTCAGATAATTGCTCCTTTACACTGCAAATAACCAGCACCGGTATTGGACATAATTAATAGTATCCAGCTTAGTAGTGTAGTATTGTTGGTGTCGCTATACACAATGTCTACCAGGTGCAAGCATGTAGATCCTAGCACAAGTACCTCTCAGTCTTAAGAAAGGCTGGAGTCTTCAGCTGTACCAGACTGGAAGCTGTGTATTCGGTGCCAGCCAGAGACAGAAGAGATATTGGGTAATTCTAGAATATGTAAATATAAGGGAGGCGATACGAATTGTGGTCATAAGCGTATTACTGAAAACCTGTATCATTTCCACAATCTCAATTGTTTACCCATAAAACTAGATATTTTTAGAATGGGCACTGGTGAGGATATTGAGGGACCTCTTCGGACAAACAATGCATGCTGGCATTAAAAGCTGTCGAAATAAGAGTGATAGACAAAGCTTCTGCATGCTCAAGAAAAAACGAAAAAGAAGGCGAAGACGACAACCCTCAACAAATTCCAGTTAAAACAGACAGACATTGTTTCTTCTATGATGAAGATATTGCTAATGAACACATTCGCAGAGCTCAGACTTTAGCAGACTATGGCTACATGTTAAAGGACATGAAGCCTAAAGCTTCTAGACAAGCTTTCAGATGGGGATGTACATGCTTTAAATGCAAAATACCACCTCGGTTGCCTAACTGCTCTGCACAATCGCATTAAACAGCACCAGGCTGAAAGCACCAAAACTGACAAACATATTAAGACTGATATCACAAAATTAAAGTCATTTGGAGACAGATCTTTTGCAAAGGCAGCAGCTACCTCGTGGAATGCCCTACCAAGTGAATTGCACACTGCTCCATCATTGAGTGTATTTCGAAAGAAACTGAAAACTCATTTATTTTTAACTGAATATTATTAGATACATGATAGTTAGCATATACAATTTTTAGATTTTTGTCTTAGCCATTTTAAAATACAGATTATAATATTTTACTTTATCATTGGCTTGCAAGTTAGAACAAATGTATTTTAAGTAACTTACTAAAGTGTTTACTAATTTTCTTGTTTTTCAGGGAAAGTAAACAGAACCAGACTGAGAGACTAACACCAGATTTGAGAGCTCAACCTCAAACGAAAGTTATCAGTTTAATGTGTAATGCAGACAATGGTGAAGCTATCAAAATTGCTTGTTCATATAGTTCTGATGCTGCTGCAAATCAATTGGGACGTGATGTACGAATATTGAGACAGGAAACTATATAACATGACTATTCCTTTAATGATAACTTCGAAAAAGGACGTGAGGTTGATGCTGTGGCGGAAAGTGTTCTCGCCCTGTGGAGAATGATTTTGCGAGATACGAGTATCCAAGAGCAAAACGAGATACCAGATGGTGCAACAAATGCAGAATTAGCACTCTCGCAGTTGTTAGTGCTTAATACCAAGAACACATCCAGCGAACCATCGTTAAGTCGGTCCTTCCAGACCTGCCGAACCCGTAATAGTGTCCTGATTTTTTATTTGCTGTTGACTTATTGGCCAACATCATCCCCCAGAGTACCATGTTTTCTAACAAAGATCGAATCGAGATACCCTAATTATAAGGAGTCTTGCTCAATACGATGGAAATAGGAGAGATGTTGCTCCTCGAACAGCAGCAGATCTAGATATGCAAGTAAAGACCGGAAGAATATATAAAGCCAGAAGATATACTCGGTAGAATACAGTAACAGAATAGACAGCCATTAAAAAGATACATGTTGAAGATAATTTTGAGAGAGTAAATGCATGTGTAAAGAGGGAGATAGGTCCATATGAAGCAGCCCCAGAATCGAGGAATCCGGTTTTACTTATGCCCCGCCAATCTATAGCTAGGCTCCACCCACGCTTTTATCTAGTTGGGATCAATCGATCTGTGCACTCTCTGAATCTCGATTTACATAAAACTAGACAGGTAAGCTGCTGAATATTTTGAAACTAATTTAACTGAGTGCTGTTGTTGGCTAAGGCAGCAACAACGCCTAGTCAAAATAGTTTCAAAATATTCACCAGAATTTTTATTAAGTAGTAAAGACATACAATTCGTACAACTTGAAGGACTATTAAGCGTTTATCACAGATTAAATCGTGTCATTCATCACTCGGACGTATTTGATTATGACGTCAGCCTAACTGTGACGTTGTTTATTATGATGTTATATGATTGATCGATAAACTGGGTTCCTCTATTGGAACTGGTTGTTGTAGAAGATACTCTAATGACCGAACATAGTGAGGAAGAACGGCTGACTAAGTCAGAAGCTATTGCTGAGTTGTATGGTATAGATCTGTCTTAACAGGAAGTCCATTCCAAGAACATAGCAGCAAATGTGAGAATAAAGTGATCTAGCAGGGAATAGGTCTTGCCATTCACCAAACTTTCGTTTCATTTTACATTTCATTTATTTATTTACACCCAAGCCGCAACGTGGCACAAGAGGAAAGGAGTACACTAGTTATACATCTAAATGGCAGCTAGGCCTACATACGACTATCAATGGTATTATTATCCTTATCAACATCACTATCAACATCATTATCATTATTATCGTCCTTTCCACTTCATCAATAAAAAAAAACTATGACGTGTGTGCGTGCGTGCGTGCGTGCGTGCGTGCGTGCGTGCGTGCGTGCGTGCGTGCGTGCGTGCGTGCGTGCGTGCGTGCGTGCGTGCGTGCGTGCGTGCGTGCGTGCGTGCGTGCGTGCGTGCGTGCGTGCGTGCGTGCGTGCGTGCGTGCGTGCGTGCGTGCGTGCGTGCGTGCGTGCGTGCGTGCGTGCGTGCGTGCGTGCGTGCGTGCGTGCGTGCGTGCGTGCGTGCGTGCGTGCGTGCGTGCGTGCGTGTGTGTGTCGAAACTAATTCAACATATCTATGAATGGATAAGCTACAGCTTTTCTGAGTCTTCTCAAATATATTGCAAATCTCAGAAAGTTCTCCACCATATATAAGCATTTCCATTACCCTTCCGCTAGCACCAGCATTTCTTGGAGTTCCAATAAATGGAGAAGTAAATGCACGCTTCCATAATAGCAAGGTGCTGTGAAGGCTGGTTGCTGGTTGCTGGTTGCTGGTTGCGGCTGCCTTCCTTCAACGTTTGGCTGTACTGCTCTTAATTACCCACTAAATCGCATATCCAAACATATTCGGCATTCAATGTCGGGTTTTTTCCATCAACATATCCCGCCTGTCAAAAAACTTTGTTTTACCACAATTGGGATTTATTTACACATTAGTTAACACGTCACAATAGACTACACAAAAACACCGTGAACCCCTCTCACAACAAATGCATCGTCACTTGCCTTTGCTTATTTCTTTAACCTATATATGTAAGTATTTAATGTTAATCTTGCCCGTGGTGCTTTATCAAAGATTGAGTTCCACACCAACAGCTGGGCGACAAATGTCTTCTTACAACTCGTGCATTTTATATTATCTTTCCACATCTTTTTACTATCAAATCTTCGTGGGTAGTCCCTGTCTATGATGTAAGCATACAGTGTATATCATCATTTTCAATAACATGCTTATTGGGTTTTTTGTTCAAGTTGTTCAAGAAAGAACTGCAATTTCAGCTTAATAAGTGTCCAATTTGGAAACATTGTTTTAAAATATGCATGCGAGTATATTTATGTTACGTAATTTAAAAGTGCAATCCCTAGTGTGGGAGCAAAGTCGGCGGATCCAATCTGTCACTCAGGTATCTGAAGTCATGATCAAAATCCGTCACTTGAAAGCTGGGTCACAATCAAATGAGGCAGATCTGATACGACAGTGGCTAAAGTAACCGGCTGAATTGTTTTAACACACGTGTCATGCG
>CM067372.1:76646190-76780189 GCA_034401795.1 Chaetoderma sp. LZ-2023a | reverse complement strand
CATTTGCCATCTTGTCTGCTTCCTCATTTCCTTGGACTCCACAGTGTGAGGGGATCCACTGCAGTGCTATCAGAAAGCATTTGATGGTTTGTAGTGCTTTTTCAAGTTGTGGCAGCGTACCTTTGGTGATAGCCTCAAGGACGGAGCGGGCATCAGATAAAAAGACAATTTGTGCAATAGGGTCTGCTGTTCTGCTGATGGTATTAGCTGCATGAACCAGTGCTTCGACTTCAACTCTGTAGTTTGTGCAGTGTTTGCCTGTCGGTATTGCAGCTGACTATTGTCCGTTTGGATACTGTATGTGCAGTCCGGCACCTCCGCTCCTAATTGCATCTTTGGCTGATCCATCTGTGTAGATCCTTACCCATGTCTCCTGAGGGTAGATTTCTTCCAGCATGGCTAGGGTCAGGGCCTTCTTGCTCACATCACTATGTTCATCTTTGGTTGCGAGATGAGGTACCGTGGTGCGAATAGCTATGCTCTCTAGTTTATTTTCCCAGGGTGGAGGATCAAGGGTGTGGTTTGGGTCTTCTATTTGTGCTGGCACCATTTCTTGGTGTTTCCTTTGAAGTGCTTTTGTCTCTTTCACAAAACTTGATCGTTTAAGTCTTCCTGATGACAGCTGTGCTTGCCTGATCTCCATCGGGTGGTTGTTGAACTATTTGAACTTTGCAGCTTGGATCAGTGCTTTGCATTCGTTTCCTTTGCTAAGTGGGGGGATGCCTACTGTCTGCTCCATTTTTACTATTGGTGTTGATCTCATTCCACCAGTAATGATGCGCAGTGCCTGGTTTTGTACTCTGTCGAGATTCTGTTGATGAGATGTAGCTGCTGTCATCCATGAGCTGGATCCATACTCAAGATGTGATCGTACGGCACCTAGGTAGATGGTCTTGAGGATCCTTTCATTGGCACCCACACTTTGTTCCTGCCAGCTTCCTCATTGTGTCTAGCTTTCTTCTGGCCTTTGCCTCTGCGTTCTGGATGTGATCCTTCCATGTAAATCTTCTGTCATAGGTGACTCCCAGGTATGTCTGCTGGTCCTCGTACTCGAGTGGAGTACCGCCCAGTGTCAGATTGCCAACCTTGGTTTTGGTGGACAGTGAGAATAGCATGGCTAATGCTTTTTCTTTGTTGATGGTAATACACCAGCGATTGGTCCAAGCTGTAATTCTGTCCAAGGCGAGCTGCATTCTGTACGTGGCAGTCGTTGTGTACTCCTCGGTGCACCAGAGTACGAGGTCATCTGCATAGAGGGCTGCTTGGATCCCATTGGGCAGCTCTGCTACAATGCCATTAATGAAGAGTATGAACAGAGTTGGTGATAATACTCCGCCTTGTGGCCCCCCCCCCCCTTGTCTCAGCAATACATTCTGTCCAGATTGTCCATCCACCAGCACTCTAGTTCTGCGATTGTGTAGGTATGACTTGGTCCATCGGAACATGTTGCCACCGATGCCTGTGCGCCGGAGCTTCACAAGGAGGCCATCCTTTCACACCTTGTCAAATGCCTTCTGCAGATTGGCTTGAAAAGTGTCCTCTATGACCTGTGCAAGATGTGTAGTTTGATCCTCTGTGCTCCTGTATCTTCTGAAGCTGGCCTGCTCTGAAACTATACTGTTCTCCTACTCCAGGTACCACTGCAACCGCTGGTTGATAATGCGCTCCATAATGCGCAGCACTTTCGTCTTGTTCTTCCCTTTTTCAGAATAGGAGTCATTCTGGCTTCCTTCCAGCACTGAGGAACCTCTCCATTGGTCCAATTGAGATTAAAGATGTCTAGCAACTTGCGGAGAGATGCATTACCAAGGTGTTGGATCATTTCATTCGTAATGCCATCTGGCCCGAGAGATTTCTTTTTCTTCAATTGGCGGATAGCCTTCTTCAGTTCTGCTAAACTAATGTCAACTTTCATTGCATCGTGAGTGTTGGTGTCTTTCCTTCCTTTTGCTCTTTTCTAACCTCTTTTTGATGTATTCGTGGTATAGAAATGTTGTTTTCTTTTGCATATGCCTTCGCAAAGGCATCTGCAGCCATCTTTCCTGTCAGTCTTTGTCCATTTTCTTCAAGATTAATCTTCTCTCCCTCAACACCCCCATCATTCAGTGCTTTAGTCAGTCTCCATAGCTTTGTGGTGTCTCTCTCTCTAAATTAAACCCTGTCGTCTTTTCCCTCCAGCTTCTTATTTTGGCCTCCAACTTGGTCTTTAGATACCTGGCTTTAGTTTGTTGTAGCGTGAAGTGGTTTTCATGGCAGGGATTACCCTCTGCATCTTCTCTGGCCTTGTCTAGTTTATCATGTGCTGCTTGCAGTTCTGGTGTCCAGTAGGGGCGGTAGTTTTTCCTGAACCCTCGAGGAATCGTTTCGTTGGCAGCCTTGTGGATACTTGAATTAAATTTCTTGACCGCATTGTTGATGTTTCTCCCTTCTACTGCTATATTATGGGTAAGCTCATTGGAACGAATGCCGAACAGACTCCAATTTGCCTTTTTGTAGTTCCACCTTGGATGTTGAGGTGAACTTGTCGAAATACTTCCAGAAAGAGAGAGGAGGACTGGGCTGTGGTCGCTTCCTCCTGACTGCGATCCGACTACTCTCCTGAGGTTTCTGTGAATGTCTTCTGTACAAAATGCCAAGTCCAGCGTTGTTGTCGAGTGCCACCGGCGCGAGTAGAAGGTAGGCTGATCTGTGGGATCGTTGACAAGTAAAAGTTCCCTAATAAGAAGTTGTCACAAATGAAAGTGGCACTCATGCAAATGATGAACAAACCGTGGTGGAGCCACTATGTGGGGTGGTAAGGGTGGTGGTGGTGAAACGCCCCATCAAAGAATGCGTGCCACCCCCTCCTAAAATATGTAGGAAGATATTTCATGTACAGTATTGTCACTGTAGTAAATTACGGATGTTGTTTATCACCCATGTTGTAGGAAATTGCTTCTCAGAGCACTTAATTTTCTAATTTTTCTGAGAGAGGACCCAGTACAGCCTTTGAGAGGGGGGCCAGCCATTCCAGCCCCTCCACTAACCTTGCTCTCTCTCACTCATTTAGGAGACATTTATAATTGTTTATGCACTGCACTGTACAGAAACTGGGTAAGCATGTGAGTACACAGCACTCGGAGTTCCTTCCACGCCTACCCTTCTTCCCTTGTCCACTCTCTCTCCTCTCTCTCTCTCCCACCCACCCACCCACCCACCCACGCACGCTCGCTCGCTCGCTCGCTCGCACGCAGGCATGCAGGCAGGCAGGCAGGCAGGCAGGCAGGCACTCACTCACTCACTCACTCACTCAGTCACTCACGCACGCACGCACGCACGCACGCACGCACGCACGCACGCACGCACGCACGCACGCACGCACGCACGCACGCACGTACGCACGCACGCACGCACGCACGCACGCACCCACCCACCCACCCACCCACCCACCCACCCACCCACCCACCCACTCACTCACTCACTCGCTGTGCATCCGCCACTTACTATTATACTCCATGTACAATAATTGTATTATGTGGGAGACACGGGCATAACACCTATGTCTTATCGTGCTCTCACTTGAACTCAATACATTTTGTTTAAACCAAACCTCTCTCTATCTCACGTTGTCTCTCTCACTTGCTGGTCACCCCATTGCAAACAAATGTGTTACTGATGTATGTCTGTTAATAACTCGAGCACTACAGATAATTATGTCAAGCGCTCGAGATAATCATGTCAAGCGCTCGAGATAAATTTTTCTAGGAATTTGTTAGATGTCACCGCATATTGTTGAACAGATGCATGTGGTAATCTAATTAAAGGAATATTTGCTCTTATATAACACTTCACGAATACATGTACGCCATCCATACATCTCTCTCCTATTAAAGACCCACGTGTTTAGACATTGATGATCCATCTGTGTAATTGCGGACGCAAACACACGAGCGCCCTATGCCGTTCATTATTGCCACCTCCCACACATTTCACATTTATTTGACACGAATGGGTAATACTTTCTTTCTGTTATAAATCATTATAAAACTGCATCATATGGCTCTGTACCATGACCGCCACCATTGCGTTACGCCTTGCCAGGGCCGGGGAAAAAATATTTATGGGATTGGGTGGAAGCGAAATGCAAAGGAAAAGGGGTGTCCGGGATTCCTCCCTCGTAAAATTTGGAATTCTAGACGCTCGCAGGTGGCATCTCCTGCATTTCAAGAGGCAGATATGGACCATCAGATGGCTGTTAAATTATTCTTTTTTAAGAATTTAATTCCGGTTTTTTTGTTCACTCAATTTTCTTAGCCGTTCAGTTGTGAAAACAGGACTGGATACAAAACCTGAATGAACAAAAAATGAAATTAATTAGGCAAAAATAGAATAATTCAACAGCCAACTGAAGGGCTATATTTAGGCCTACCTCTGGAAATGCAGGTGGTGCCATCTGTGAGCATCTAGAAGATAAAAACAATATTACACAGTAATACAATCATGAACCATCTGACTCCTAAAACATCAGAAAAGTCTCAAAACAAAAGAAACACTCTTTAATAAGAATAATACTGAAACAATATATAATAGACAGATAAGGCAATACGACCCCCCCCCCCCCTTGACCCCCTTGTCCCACTTCAGGGAGCCGCATATGGTCATATGGTCATACTGTCATAAGGTTATATCGTACTTATTCCATACAAAGAATCACTTAAAATGACTAGCTTTTCACGTGGGCTTGAGGGACGCTGAATGACCACTCGCCACTATAGTTTGTCATCACTCATCATCAGAATACTCAAACAAAAAAGGAACCCATTGCTAAAGAATAATACTGAAACAATATTTAATAGACAACAAGACGAGCATTGTAAGTCTGTAATGAAATTTCCATTCCACTACAGTGTTCATCTTCTGAGGCGAATCCAGAAATTATTCACGGGGTGGCCCTTGGGGTAGGTCTGGGAGTGACTCTGGGCGGGAGCGTCCCCCCTCCCCTCCCAAAAAGAGGGGTGGTGGGTTTCGGGAGGGGGTGGGGGCGCCCCCCGGTCCCCGAGAAATTGTGTGAATTTAAAACAGCTGAGATGTGATTTCCAGCCTTCTGAGTGGAAATATTGATCTTTACTTTGCCTGTAATTTAGAACATTCTTGGAGCTAATCAAGCAGTAAAATGAAAAAAGGAGTATCTATGGTGAGACAGATAATCAGATTGTGAACATGCATTCTGTTCACCTTATGCAGTTTCTCTTTTTACAAAGGGAAATAGCTCTCTGGGTATCAGGTCCAGACAGCTATTATCGTTTGTAAAAAGAAACTGCATAAAACACATTATTCACTCAAAAAAGATTCTTTGACAGAAAAGATTGGGGGCTGGTCAAGATCTGGGGCCGGGGTCAAATGCCACGGCTGCCCCTATTATAATCCACTACTGATCCCATTTTCTGTAAACCATCCATTACGGGATGATGGACGTGTTTACATAAGTTACCCTGAATCTGCCCATGATTTCATCAGAGTTATAAACACATAATAATTGTGCCATGGCATTGGTCAGACAGCACATTGGTCCGACAGCTCATTGTTTGTTTCTATTTTATTTTATCGCGTGTTTTCTCTCACTTTTGTTAATCGATAGATCGCGTGGCTTTTATTTCCTTGTTATGCGTATCAGAAACGTTGCCCTCCATATAGGTCACACACGCACACACGCACGTACGTACGTACGCACGCACGCACGCGCTCACGCACGCACGCACGCACGCACGCACGCACGCACGCATGCATGCACGCACGCCCGCACGCCCGCACGACCGCACGCACGCACACACGCACACACCACCCATTTGGTTATATCATTCATCTGTCGACCTTATCTTATGGTTTTCCGTACATCTGTACATATATTCTTAAAAACATACCAATTGAAATTCGTCTACCCGTCTGTCAATCCGTTAAAAACATGTAATTCATTTACCCAACCATCACATAGGACACCCTCCCCCCCCCTCACCCTCCTCCGCACCAACCCCTCCCCCGCCCCATGATATATCTTTGTTATTTCTATAAGTCCATCCAACTTTGGTGCTGCGTAATTGCATGTTATTATAAAGTCTTTCTGCGTATCGGAAGTTGCATATAATATAGTTTAGTGGAGGGACATAACCTGTTGTGGTCAAATGATCATTATGATGGCGTGGTACATATTAAGCGATCACCTACTTCTGATCATTTTTAATGCACGTGGTCACTTAAACACGTGTATGTATTAAACACTGCTAGTCCCACCCCACCCCAACCCACCCCGAACGTCACAATTCCTGGTTGTTTCCTGTTCAGTTACATTTTGAATCCGAAACAACGCAAAAAATATATGAATATTTCGAAATTAATTTGAGTGGGCGCCGTTTCCAATTAAAATAGTCAAACTATTTTCAAAATATTCATAATTGTCATGAAATTAAGATTCCGGAACATCGCGAAATGCTACGGAAATAAATAGTACATTAAATTGATGATGATTTTTTGTAACGATGATTATCTTAGTGACGAGGGAGGGGATGATACAATTTTGGTTATGCGGATGATATTGATGACAATTATGAATATCTTTGTTATAACGATAACGATGATGATACTAATGACGATGGCGATGATGATAATCTTAGTTGTAACCATAATGATGATGATACTGATGACGATGGTGATAATCTTGACTGTGATGATGATGATGATGATGATGATGATGATGATTGTATTGATAAAGCACATATAATCAGAGTTTATTGATTGGCAATTATGAATAAATCGGTGAGTAATCCACACACGCTAACACTCACACATCGACACACGCGTCAGGCAATGTCTAGCAAAGCCTCGTTACGGTCTAGGTAAAGTCTAGCAAAGAATGGCTAAGGTCTAAGTAAGGCCTGCTAAGGCATAGGTTAGGCGTAAGTGAGGCTTAGCTAAAGCCTAGGTAATGGCTTGCAAAGCTTCACTAAGGCTTAGGTAAGGCTTAGCAAATCCTGACGAAGGCCTTGTTAAAGCTTAGTAAAGCCCATGTATGGCCTGGGTAAATCTTAACGAAGCCTGGCGAATGCTTACGTAAAGCCAGGCAAAACCTGGCTAAGGCATGGCAAAGGCCTAGCAAAGCCTGGCTAATACCTAGATAAGGTCTACGTAAGGTTTATAAAAGCCAGGCAAAGGTCTAGGTAAGGCCTATGTAAGGCTTAGCAAAGCCTGGATAGGCCTTACCTGGACCTTAGGCAAGCCTAGCAAGATATTATCTAGGCCTTAGCTAAGCTTTGCTAAAGCTTACCTAGGCATTAGCCAGGCTTTGCCAGCCCTTTCCTAGGTATTAGCAAGGTTTTGCTAAGCCTTACTTGGGCCTTACCCAGGCCGTAGCCAGGCTTTGCTAGGCTTTACCTAGACCTTATCCAGGCCTTAGTCAAGCCGTACACTACATTACATAGGCTTTAGTCAGGATTTGCTAAGCCTTACCTGGGCCATAGCTAGGCCTTGGCCAGACTTTTTTGGTCCTCACCTAGGCCTTAGACAGGCTGTACTGATATTTACCTAGGCCGCATCCAGGCTTTGCCTGACCATTCCTAGGCCTTAACCAAGCTTTGGTAAGACTTACCAGGGCCTTACCTTGCCCTTAACCAGGCTTTGTTAAGCCCTAACTAGGTCTTAGTCAGGCTTGACTAGGCCTTACTTAGTCCTTACATACGCCTTAGCCAGGCCTTTCTAGACCTTGCCTAGGCTGTGATAGACTTTGCCTAAACCTTAGGCCATGCTTTGCTAGACATTGTCTATGCCTTAGCGAGCCTTTGCTAGGTTTTAGCTATGCCTTACCTAGGCCTCAGCCAGGTTTTGTTAAGCCTTACATAGGCCTTAGTCAGGCTTTGCTAAGCCGGACTTAGGCCTTATCCAAGCTTTGTGAGACCCTTGATAGCCAGGCGTTGTTAGACCGTACCTAGACACTACCTAGTCCTTAGCCAGGCTTTGCTAAGCCATTCATAGGACTTACCTAGGCCTTAGCCAGGCTTTGCTAAGCCTTACCTAGACATTAACTAGATCTTAATTATGCTTTGATAGGCCGTTGCCATGCCTTAGCTAGGCTTTGCTAGGCCTTAAATGGGCATTATCCAGACAGTAGCCACGCCTTATCTATGTCTTAGCCAGGCATTAGCCAGGCTTTGCTAGGCCTAACATAGGCTTTAGCCAGCCATTGCTAAGATTTACCTCGGCCGTACCGGGGCCTTAGCTTTGTCAAGCCTTAACTGACCCTACCAGAACCCTGGTGAGTGTAGTTGTCAAACATTGCAACACATAATTGTCATGAAATTAAGATTCAGGAACATTGCATATATCTTTGGTATCTTTCACAGGCACGCCAATGACCGTTGCCTTAAGGAGCGCCTGTTGCTGAAACCAAGAGCAGAGGGTATGTGGTCACTTCAGTCTGAGAATCTGTCCTGCTTGAAGATGTCCTCCAGTAGATTGTAAAATTCGGAGTTTAAGCTTCTTTGGAACCGTTGTGAGCTTCTCAATAGCTGTTGTTGCCCAATGTCCGTAAATGGACGTTCAGACACTATCCATGTCTTCTAGGCGGAGCCGGCTTGGGGCGAGGGCCCAGTCCAGTAGTACTACCAACTACATGGCTAGTGTGACACATCCCAAATTCTTGTCATAGATAATGCCCTTGGGGTTTCTCTGGTCGGATTTTCTGTTTGGAAGCTGGTTGTGAGATTAGACTGGTACCCGACTCCTCATACCCTCGCCGACGGTTCTCTGGAGCCCACTATTGTGATTATGAGCAATTGGAGTCGGGTACCAGCTTAGTTGTGAGATTTGCCTCACTGTCATCACAGGGTGGGATTAATTTTAGCTTGCCAATGTTCTACTGCTAGGCTTTGAACATATCATGCAAGGTGAACGGACGTCAAAATATGGGATGCATCTACTAATATGCATAATCAACATATCTTGGTTGCAGAAATTGTATCAATGTACTCTCCAGTAGAACCTAAGATATTGAAGCAAAATTGAAATGTCCGGCAATATGAACGGATGGAGGGACTGACAGATGGATGAACGGATGAGTTTCCGCAAACAATAAAAGTCTCGTTCAACACACATTTAATGTTTCAATAATATACTCCAATTAAATCACTGGTTATCAACAAAAAACGGGACTATACAAGGATTTACACGTGTCCAAGAAGTGGGAATCTAAGCTATAGAAGAAATGCTAAAATATTCTCGGATTTAGACATGTCCAGCAAGATGAACGGCCGGGCGTGTGCACGAGCAGGTAGACTGATAAATGAGGCTTCTTCAAAGAATCAGAATCAACCTAGGTGTAAAGTTGTATCAATAAGCTCCCAGTAGAACTTAAGTTATTGAAGAAAAAAATGAAACGTTATTACATTTGACACAAGATGAACGGGTGGGGGGGGGGGGGGACTGACGAACGAACACATTGATGGAGAATCGGAGTGCAAATTAACACACGAGTTCTAATATTATAATGAAACCATAAAAAACATCTATAAGTGGCGCCGTTACTGCTATAGCTGCTGCTACAGCTGCTGCTATTGCTGCTGCTGCTCCTGCTCCTGCTACTGTTACTATTCCTGCTACTGCTACTACTACTACTACTACTACTACTACTACTACTACTACTACTACTACTACTACTACTACTACTACTACTACTACTACTACTACTACTACTACTACTACTACTACTACTACTACTACTACTACCACCACCACCACCACCACCACCACCACCGCCACTACCACCACTACGACTACCATCACCACAACAACTACAACTACCACCACCTCCACCACCACCACCACCACCACCACCACCACCACCACCACCACCACCACCACCACCACCACCAACAACAACAACAACAACAACAACAACAACACCAACACCACCGTTGCCGTAGCCACCCCGCCGCGCTGCCACTGCCACTATTACTACTACTACTACTACTACTACTACTACTACTACTACTACTACTACTACTACTACTACTACTACTACTACTACTACTACTACTACCACCATCGCCACCACCACCACCAGCACCACCAGCACCACCACCACCACCACTACTACCACCACCACCACCACAACCACCGCAACCACCACCATCACCACCTCCACCACCACAAACCACCACCACCGCCACTACCACCACCACCACCGTTGCCTTCGCCGCCCCCACCCTGCCCTGCTGCCACTTCTACTACCACCACCACCACGACCACCACCACCACCACCACCACTACTACTACTACTACTACTACTACTACTACTACTACTACTACTACTACTACTACTACTACTACTACTACTACTACGTTTTTCTTTTCTTTTTTTAATCCGACGCTGACGCAGTCGGAAAAACTTCACGGAGGAACTCCTTTAAAAAGGCTTGCAAACCCCCAGGAAAAAAACCTGGTGAACTAGTAAGCCTGATTAATATTACACCAAAACAAAAGATAAATAATGAGCATTAATACAATCTATAAATATATATGGCTTAAATAGTATAGATACAAAACAATAGGCTGATAAAGACCCGATAGCAAAACAAAACTTAACAAAGGCATTACTATTCAACACAGGTGTAGTAGCGAGTGCAACTATCCAACAAATGAAAAGTGCCTCGTCAATCAATGACAAATAAGTCAATCATTGACGCCAGTGGGCTGATACTTTAAAGTTCAGCGGGCGTAGTAGCATTTGGGTAGTATAATTCATATAGTCGTCAGAAAAATTACAGAAAAATAGATGGCGCTCTTGTTTACATTTTCGATTTACTTTATTGTAAGGTTTTGTAAATTACCATTCAATCCATGTGTGGTAGTAGGCCCGTGTGGCGAGTGCAACTATTCAACAAATGAAAAGTGACTCGTCAATCAATGACAAATAAGTCAATCATTGACGCCAGTGGGCTGATTCTTTAAAGATCAGCGGGCGTAGTAGCATTTGGGTAGCAGAACATATATAGTCAGAAGGAAAATTACAGAAAAACAGGTGGAAATAGATGGCGCTCTTGTTTACATTCTTGATTTACTTTGTTGTAAGGTTTTGTAAATTACCTGGGAACAAATAACCCTATAAAACCTTGTGCAAGTTTCTAAAATTACCCCGGGATGATTTTATAATTCAATGGCAACTTACTTTATCGACTGATTATTAAATTACCCCAGTCTGTTTATTTGTTAACATGAATTATTAAACATAACAATATCAAAGTGCAGACTAAAATGAATTACAGGATACAGATTAATTAAAAGACAGCTGCAGTAATTAAATGATTTAAGCTAGTGCATGCTCATTTAATTTTTACAGTTCCCAACTCTATTGAAACTATGTTTGTTTTGCACCTTATGTCCTTGAATACTTTTTCCTTACCATGCTGCTTTCATCTAAAATATTCGCAAGGAATATGATTCAGCAGCAATGAACGAAATATTGCCTTTATTTGTCTATTGTGATTGCCCATAGATGGATTTATCGTCTGTGCACACCGATGTTTCCAAATGGCCCAAACACCTATGGTTAGCATTGTTATTAAAATAGTCCTTTCAGACTTTATGATATTTACACCGCTTGATCCAAATTCTCTAAATAAGACTACATGCGTTTCTAGAACAATGGGCTTCGCTCCAAATTGGGCCAAGATTTGGCTGATATAGTCCCAAAATTGTGACGATATTGGACATTCTGCAAATAAATGCTTGATTGTTTCCTCGTCTGTTTGACATAAGTAACACCTATCAGAAGTCGTAATATTGCACTTGTATGTCAAGTGTCCCACCCATAGCCGTCGATGTAGTAATCGCCACAATAAATCACGAGCCATATTTGGTATGTATGGAGAATGTAAGATCTTCCATACATTTTTCCAACAGGATGGTTTAAAGCTTGAGTCATCCCATCTCCTAATTGCTATGGGAGGTGTTACTTGTTTTCGTCTCATAATGTGGTACCATTCCTTGGATCTAATGTTGTATTTTAACATCTCATCATCAAGAACTAATGCAGGTTGTGGAGTCAAACTATTATTATTTACATTTGGCAGACGAAACCATTTAATTGGTACAGCATGTTTTATTTTATTTAGCAACCGCTGGACATCTATATGCCTCATATGTGTTTTTCTAGCTACTTCTTGCATTGAAATCCATCTACGTGTTTGAGGGTGTATTATATCAGATAAATGTTGAATACCATATTTTGCCAAGGATGGTAGATAAAGTACTGCATTGCTATAACATATATTACTATTGCCCCACATTTGCTGTTCTAGTACTTCCTTCCAGCACGTAGGTGGAGGCAAGTATCTGTCAAATATTTTTAACTCCTTAACTTGATCTTTAAACACATCTGGTATCATTTGGCTATTCGGAGGTGGCTTCTTTGAGGTAAAAACATGCTCCACCAGAAATGGTTCTACAATTCTCTCCACGAGAGCTCGTGAAACACATGCCCACGTCTCATCTGATGTAACAAGATCATTAAAAAATTTTAACCTTAAAGAAACACATTTCACTTTAATATCAATTAAATCAAGTCCTCCTTCTAACTTAGCATTATTGAGAACACGATGTGAAACTAAATGATTCTTTTCTTCCCATATGAATGACAATATCAACTCATTAACCTCCTTTTCTACATGTTTTGGCATGTGTACGCCAGATGTTGTATACCATAGCCCAGATAATGCCAAGTTGTTGACAACAAACACTCTACCAAAGATTGAAAGACGACGACGCTTCCAATTTGCTAATATTCTCTTAAGCTTAGATACTCGTTCATTCCAATTTTGTATTGTATTCGGTTTCCTGCCAAAATAGATGCCTAAAATCTTAATGGTATCATTAGACCAATTGATTTCAAGTGGCTGGTCATTCTGCTCTTTCCATGGCCCCAGAAATAATCCTTTGGATTTTCCTTTATTGATTTTCAAACCAGATGCATTTTGGAACTTTTCTAGTACGTGGTTTAAAACTGCAAAATCATTGTTTGAACTGGTAAACACAGTTGTGTCATCAGCATATTGTGACAGCTTAAGTGGTCTTTCTATGCCACGAATACATATGCCTTGAAAGTTATTATTTTGCCTCAATGCTATGCCAAGTGATTCCAGCACAATAACAAATAATAATGGCGATAGGGAACACCCCTGTCTAACCCCACGTTCTAAGACAATTTCTCTGGATAATTGAATGTTCACTAAATAGCTACTCTTGATATCCGTATATAAAATCTTTACCCATTTAATAAAGTTTGAGCCTAACCCAAACGATTGCAAAGAATTAAAAAGAAAATCCCATTCCACACGGTCAAATGCCTTTTCATTGTCCAAGGCAATCACAGCTGAAGAGATGCCATCCTTCTCAACCAATTGTATACGGTCTATTATTAACATGGTATTGGTTAAAAGTGTCCTCCTAGGTACAGCACATGTCTGCTCTGTTCCAATGATTTCTCCTAAAACACTAACTAGTTTCAATGTTAGTGCTCTGGATATTATTTTGTAGTATACACATAGTAGAGAAATTGGTCTGTAATTCTGAATTAGACGTCTGTCATTTCGTTTATATATTAGCCTTACGTATGCCCTAGCCATAGTTGGTGGTAAATGGCCTTTCTAAAAAATCTCAGTGGCTAATTCTTCCATTATTGGACCTACAAGGTGCCAAAACGTTTGGTAAAATTCAACTGGAAGGCCATCACACTCCGGTGATTTTTCTAGTTTCATACCTTTAAGGGATTTAGTTAAATCTTCTAGTGTTAAGGGTTGATCACAAAATTCACTGCCTGTGTCTGACACCTTTTTGACTACATTTGCTAACAAATCCAATTTTGCATCTTCATCAATTCCCTCTGCCTTGTACAATGACTCATAGTAATTGCATACAATAGTACTCATTTCATTGTTAGTAAAGACGGTTGAACCATCCGGCATGTTTAATGAGCACATCACCTTATCTATTGCCCATGCTTTTTCTAATGTACAAAAATATCGGGTTGGCTTTTCCTCTTCTGCGTGCATCTGGGCTCTTGCTCTAATTTTTTGCACCCTCAAACTCATATTGTTCTATATCTCTTATTTTACTTTTAATTTTAACCAGTAATTCACAATAATTATCTTCACCATTATTTACTTTAGCATTAATTTTCATCAGTGATCGATGAAGTGTTTTCTTGCGTTTGCGTATTTCACGTGCTTTTCTAATAGCATACTTTCGGGAAACATACTTTAAATCCAGTTTTACATCCTCCCACCATTGCAATGTGCTCTTATATGATGCTTTCCTATTATACACCTGTGCAAAAGTTAAGCACCAGCAAAAACAATAGAACGTAGAAACATGATGGTACAACTAGGCTGCCATACTTTTTGTCCCCGCGTTAGCTGACATAATTCCAAGTACGAAATGCACATGCATGCATGACTTCACGCCGCTTGATGTCCGTGCGTGGCGGGAAACAGCACACGTGTTCAGTTATGTAAAAGTCCAGTTTGAGGTGTAGAACATTACATACAGATTTAGGCGACAAGATTAGGAATTTTGTGTTCATGACCGTGGTTTATTTGTACAGAGAGAATTAGCTCTTGATTGTGAACCGCTATGGCAAGACGAAGGTTAAGTGATCGTGTGAAATGGCAAATCATAGGCATGCATACCACTGGTATGTCATGCAGAGAGATTGGCAGACAGCTGAACATTAACCATACTGTAATCAGTCGTTTGATTGCAAAACATGGGCAAACTAACGAGGTGAAGGACAGGCCTAGATCTGGAAGACCGAAGAAGACTACTGCCCGTGATGATCGAGCCCTAGTACGCCTTGTTAGGAGATCTCCATTCACCAACAGCAGAGTGCTCAGCCAGCAATGGGAAACGCGCAATAGAGTGTCAATGTCTACCGTCAAAAGGAGACTGTATGCTGCTGGCATGAAAGCTAGGAGACCTGTCAGACGTCCTCTCCTCACTGCACACCACAAAGAGGAGCGTCTGAGGTGGTGCAACGAAAGAAGACACTGGAACATGAGATCCTGGAGACGGGTACACTGGTCCGATGAAAGTCGGTTCCTGCTTCATGCCACAGATGGTCGAACTCGTGTATGGAGGTCCAGACGCACGGCGTACGACCAACGTAACATCATGGAAGAAGTTCCATTTGGTGGAGGTTCCGTTATGATATGGGGGTGCATCTCATTTGATTGTAAGCTGGATCTGTTGACTGTACCTGGAACACTAAATGGACAAAGATATCAAGATTCCATACTGGATAGAGTTGTGGTCCCTCATTTTGTAAATCATGCACCTGGAACCCACCCTATATTCATGGATGACAACGCCCGACCACATCGTGCTAGAGCTGTGCATGAATACCTCCGCCAGAATGCCATCGAAACCCTACCATGGCCAGCAAGGAGCCCTGACATGAACCCTATTGAGCATATCTGGGACATTCTGGGAAACATGGTGAGAAGGAGGGATCCTCCTGTGCAGAACCTACAGGAATTAACAGACGCACTCCATCTTGAATGGCAACGAATACCACAATGGCGTATCAGTCGGTTGGTGACCAGCATGAGACGTCGTGTCCAGGCCGTCATCCAGGCACAAGGTGGATATACCCGGTATTAATAATGACAGTCTCAAACTCGTGCACAGATGTTAAACTTCGTTTTCAGACACCATTAATGACAATCTAGCCACGTGTGTCAACTGTAGGGCAATAGTTGTCAGTTGTGTCAACGTAACCATATTCAGGCCTCGTTTTCAAGTTCAAACAAAAACATACAGTGTTTCCCCACCATCATAATCAGCATTCCTCTAGTTGCATTATTACCTCTTGCACTAAGATGGATGGGTACATAAATGTTTATGCTATTGCTTTCTTCATAGCACATGAATATACCCTCGCATGTGCGTAAAAATAGGGTGGTGCTTAACTTTTGCACAGGTGTATAATACAATGTTGCCAACAACTCTCTATATTATTCTTATAAAATTCTTCTCCCAACAGTGTTGTGTTTAATTTCCAAAACCCAACCCCTTTTGTTACCCAATCAGCATTGGCAAAGGTTACACAAACCATGTTATGATCTGAGAATGCGACTGGCTTAATATTAACATCTCTCGAGTACCCTGTCAACAAACTATTCACATGAATTCTGTCGATCATTGAACCAACTTTACCATCTGCCGAAAAGCATGTAAGATCTTTAACATGAGGTTTTGATATTCTATAGGTGTCAACTAAATTTTCATTATCACATTTCTTTTAAAAGTCTATGTGATGTATCAGTATAAGTTGAAGTTGCATTCCTGTCATTTTCTTTGTCTATGACACAATTAAAGTCACCACCCATTATTAAGTTTTCAGTGATGTTATCTAGTGCTGTTGTAGACATCTCATTAAAAAAATTACGACGAAGTTGATGAGATGCATGTGCATTTATACACAGCAACGTGAAACATGTTTGTTGTATATTTAGCGTGATTCTCACCCAGCGACCATTTGCACCTCATACTGAAGAGATTATATTTACATAGGCTGAACAACGAGGGAGTATAACAATTGCTACGCCTGCACTTTTATCTTGAGATAACGAATATAATATTCTGGATCCAGAAATCTTTTCTAAATTATCGTATGATTCTGACTTCTGAATTTTTGCTTCCTGTATCAAAGCAATGCCAATCTGCTCATTTTCCAGAGTCTCTAGTAAGTGACGTTGCTTTATGTCACTATTTAAGCCTCCACAATTGAGTGTGCAAATTAGCATAAAAATTAATAAAATGATGTGTATGACTGCCATTATTAAGCTAACTAGATTTTGGTTTTTTCGACCCTCTCTTAGACCATTTACATATTTTACTCGCAGACGCTGCACTACTTAGCTCAACTTTTTCCAAATGCTTATATTTTAATATATCTGAATCATGACGCAGATGCCTATATCTAACCCCTTTTGCCGTTACATGTGGAACTAACACCTCTCCTGCCTCTGACCTGTACATGATCATTTCATCGGGTGGTTTAACTCTGTGTTTGAATGGATATATCGGATTCAGCGACTGACATATTATTGTCTTCTATATCACTTTCCTCTATTTCTGATTCAGAACTCTCTCCATCTTTCTGTCGTTTTGTTCCACTCAATCGATCCGAGACACCAATTTCTTTCTCTGTATTATTTAAATCGTCTAGATTGAGTGTACCCAGTGGAAAATCAAAGTTAGATTCAATATCTTGCGAACTGAATTTTACTTGTCCTAAATTAAAACTCTCTTCCAGAGGGTATTGATCATCTTCTTCAACTTGTGTGGAATTAGCCTCTCTGACATCAGACTTGGATTGACTTGTTACTGGAGTAAGACTTAGCCCCTCATCTAGAACCTCTATTTCATCGCCTGGAACTACAGCGATTGGATATTTCGTTTTTTTCATCATGCTTCTCATTAACATGGACTTCAGCTACAATCTCAGAAACTACTGGTTCGATGACATTTTCTTTAGCAACGTGCTTCCCATTAACATGGATTTCAGCTACAATCTCAGCAGCTACCGGTTCTATGACATTCTCTTTAGAGACAACTTGCTCTGCACTTTTATCAGCACCCTTTTTGACATATTTGTTCTGCGGGCATCGCCACTTAAAATGATCAGATGATCCACAAGCTAGACATTTGTTTTTGTTAGGGCAATCTGTTGCAAGATGTTCTGTGCTTAAGCAGATTCTACACTCTTTGATTCCCCCCCCCCCCCCCCCTGTACCATAATGGCAAGATAAATCGACCATCTATCGTGACCTTACTTGGGAGAGGTTGTTCTACCTTTTCGAACCAAATTCTTCTGATGCCATTTTCTAAGGTTCGATCAAATGGATAGGTCTCGTGTTCTACTTTGCCCACTTTGCCATACTTGATCAATTCATTGATAACCCGTTCATTTGGGATCTCTAATGGAACCTTCATCTTGACTAATAAACGATCAGAATCTATTTCCTCTACATTAGACACCTCACCCTTCACGACAAGGACCTCGTCGAGCAACCTTTCCTTCACACTTTCATTAACTACGGTGACATTCCATACAGATTTGGAAACGTTAATGAGACCTTGAAGGATCCGTGACCCTGCCCCCACCTACACCTTTCAACCCATGATACACATCAATTGCCGAAACACCCCAAGCCTTTGTCGTGATTTTAAGACTCAGGGTACGCGTATAGGAGGTTGCCATGGTGTTTTATAAAAAAGAGGAAACCCATACTACTACAATAAATAATACAAAAATATAACACCAAGACGTCGGGGAAAGAGCTAAACAGTAAATAAATAGTGTCCCCTTTTGAAACCCTGACGTCTACCAACACATATACGAATAGATAGTACAGTCGTATATTTGTTATTTTGAACCACTTTCTAAGTGGTTCACTAACACCTAACCGATTAAAGTGGTTTCCTAATGCATACTAACATATTACAAACATATATTTGTTAGTCTGTTCGAGTTGACCGGGGACAGCCAACTGACTATAAAGATTTATGTAATCAAAGCACTAGGCTTGCGCTTACAAATGACAAAGGAATTAAATCCAGTCACTCAAGCGATCTTGCCAAATACAATGCGCTAGCCAACGAACTATAGAAATAGCATACTGGCGCGGGGAGAAAAGTATTGCATTGACCACAGTAAGAGGAGACGTATTAAATGGCTGAAACCGCCAGCTAAGAGGAGTGCCTTTAGACAATGGAGACACAAAATGCGCTCCAACCAAGACAAGAATTTACAACTTAAACATAAAGTTTGAAAGAAAATACTAATACGAAATATATGTATCAAATCTATCTACAAAATCGCGCTAGAAACTAGCAAATTCGGGCAGCAATTGCAGAGCTAAATAAACGCGTGCGTTCACTACTACTACTACTATTACTACTACTACTACTACTACTACTACTACTACTACTACTACTACTACTACTACTACTACTACTACTACTACTACTACTACTACTACTACTACTACTACTACTACTACTACTACAACTACTACTACTACTACTACTACTACTACTACTACTACTACTACTACTACTACTACTACTACTACTACTACTACTACCGATGTCGCTGCTGTTGTTGCTGCTGCAGCAGATGTAACATGTGTCGTTAAAACGTGGCTCGCCTACGGTAGTAATAGATCCGGTGGTATAAAAATTATCTCGAGCGCTCGAGATAATATGTCGAGCGCTCGAGATAATTATGTCGAGCGCTCGAGATAATATGTCGAGCGGCGCTCGAGATAATATGTCGAGCGCTCGATAAAACTATTTCGAGCGCTTGACATTATTATCTCGAGCGCTCGAAATATTAAGTCGAGCGCTCGAGATATAAGTCGAGCGCTCGAGATAATATGTTTTCGCAGACATAGCCGTTCAGAGCTTCCGTAGGACATGGGATATTCTAAAAAATGGAACAAAAGTTAATTTATTATGGCAAATCCTCACACAAAACAGGAATTAAAAATATATATAATTTGTTATTTAATTGAAATTACCAATTACAATTGGTCTACATTACCAGTACAAATGTACAATTACTTACAATTAAAATTAGGCCTACAATTACTGTTTTAATTGCTCAATTATAATTATGTCCAAATACAGAGAACATTCAATTAATTACATTCAATTACAACTGCAACCTCGTAAATCCCCTCAATCACCGCTTTGAACTTTTGACCACACACCATCCCCTGGGTGGAACCAAATGTAAATGTCCTTTTGTACTCCGCAATCATATGGGTAACCCACATACCAAATCTGTTTGAGTTTCGTCCAACAGTTTCAGAGGAGTTGCATTACAATGAATTTTATGACCTTTTGACCTTATTCACCAACCCCTTTTGGCGGGGCCAAATGTGCTCATTCACATTTTGACCCCAATTACAATATCCCAGACGTTTTTTTAAAACGTGGATATAATTACATTTACACCTGGTATACGTATGGTCCTGGAGTAGTACACTTGTGCTGATATGTCAATGGACCTTTCCAGTTTTAGCTATGCCCCCGCCGATCTCTAGCTAAGCTCCACTTACAGTTCGCTCGTGTTGGGATCGATCAATCCCTTAACTACCTGACTAACAATTTCCAGAAAACTATATAGGTAAGCTGTTGAATATTTTGAAACTAATTTGACTGGGTTCTGTTACTGCCTATCATGTCTATTAAATAGTAAAAACATACAATTTATGCAACCTGACAGACTATTAAGCGTTTAAGATGGACTAAATTGAGTCATTCATGATTTAATGATTATGACGTCATCCTACACGCCACGTAGTACATTGTGATGCCATATGACGTCATGCGATGGACGGATAAACTGGAAAGGGTCATCAGCAGTCATACAGATGACGAAGGTTCGTTCATTGGTCATTATGGCCATCTATAATATGCATCGATAACCATCTTCTTATCGTGTTATCACCTCTATAGACTTAAAGGCTTACTAGTTGCGAGTCCCACCTAAAAATTAGAAATACAACATTGGACTAGATCCAATTTCGAATATCTGAGATAGGAGAATTGCAAAAATTAATTGTGTACGACGCCCTATTCATAGGAAAGAACTGAAACGCATAAGGCATGTGTTCACGCTTATGCAGATTTGGGGAATATAGTTCATTGGATAATCTCATGGGCTGGTCTAACAAAAACGACAAGATAGTTATGGTCCTTGGATAACAGGATGCAAATGTGCCACCTCATGAAACTGATTTCATTGGTTGTTGACACGCATTCGAACAATCAACCAATTATCCAATGGATTTGAAAATTATACTGAGAACTGAAGACAGGGACCCACGTGGAGTATTGGCTTACTGATGCTGTACCACGAATACCAGAACGTCTAATGGCTCGTGATTGAGTGAGATCTGTCCACCCATTACTACAACAGACATTAATCTGATTAATTTGAAACTTATTCTGGTCCTTCGAGGGATTGCAGATCGTTTAGAGAAAGATTCATTGACCACGACATATCACCGGGGACATTGGGTGCGTAATGATATATCTCAATGACGGTTGTACAATCGTGAAATATATGTCTTTACTCTTTCAAAAACATCCCCGACGCTGCAAAGCTGACGCGTCTATCCAATTTAAAATGGTAATGACAACACGCATGGATATCTCTGTATAATAACTCAGAGTATTACTAAAACCGATCAGCGCATGAAAGGAACTAGTTTAAAAGTAAACCCAAATCTATACATTACCCATAAGTACTGCAGTTATACCCATGCTCCTTGATTATATTCTAAACATACACACAATTCCACGATTCGTTGCGACCGATTTGCACTCGACTACACTATTACATCACACCCAGATAAGAGACTCATTACTGCTATTGACGGACAAATAATCCGGGAAATGTGTGTGAACAAATCCTGCTCGCGCAAACTATGAACAAATATGGGATGAGTTTATTATTTCGCGAATCAGTTATATTGATCAGGTTTGACCGATTTAACTCTATGAATGCTGCAAGCCATCAGACAATAATTTCAATGGGTAATAACTCTGGGCAAACTGAATAACTCTGGACATACTGAATATTTTGAAACCACCAACAACTTTCAGTCAAATTGTTTTCAAAATATTCAGCATATCCAGAGTTACACCCCATGGAAAATGCAGTCTGCAGAAATTCAGCAGGCGGACAGTTAGAAAATAAAGCATCACAGTTTTGTATGTAAGTGATTGAGATAATGTTTGTCCATTTTGAAGATGGGCTTGTTGAAAGAGAATGGTGTCTTAGACACAACTGGCAAAATTACAAAGCAATATCGTCACAAAACGACCAAATAATACGCAGATAGGGAATTCGAAAATATAACATTGCTCATGGCATGATCGACGCTAGTAACTAAACTAGGGAGCATCCATGACCTTGACATAACCTCTAAGAAAACTTTTTTTTTAAATGATAGTCTTGATGTATTGTTATTGCATACACATTGTAATACAGAACTCCCGGCTTTGTCACGCGTATTTACTCGATGGCGGTTTCCTTAAGACGGGTGACCATATTGTGCCATCACAAGACATTTCATATGGAAACCGACATATAATAAATGCCCCCGGCCCCACTCAACCCCTGTCTTTAAAGACCACGTGTATTGGTTCACACAGTGTCCGTTACAGAAAGCTCAGAAATAACTTAGATTGTTTCTGAAACAAAATATAACGTATATTGTTGAATATTTTAAACTAATTGGGCTGGAAGACATTGCCAATTTATGTTCAAAATATTCAACAGATCATTTCCTACTAACAAAATGTTTCTATTTTTGTTTTCGAGACATGTTACCTTATTTATGAGCTGTGCTGTATACACATGCTTTACTGTATAGCGGATGCCGTTCAGTGCAATATCATTTCTCAATGACCCTTACATCAATGGCTTCACTAAAATATCTTTAGTTCACTAAAACCCGTATGTTGAAGAGGTTCCAGCTAATTTAAAATGACAATGATAACACACATTGCTCATATCTATCTCTACAACACAGCATTTTACTGAAACATTTAATCTGGAGAATGTAGACGTGAAATTAAAACAAACCCATCACCACCGCAACAACTCTCCCAAGAAGAACGTAAACAAATGTATAGATTGTGCATAACATAATGTCCATCCGCACATCGCATTATTGACATCATTGGCTATTGCTGGCTTGATTTACTTCCTGTGATCGCGAGTTCTATGTGAACTCTAACTGACTAACATGCACGTACTCCGTCCTATATACACACACACTATACACAGCATGTTAACCGTACTGGGACACACCATTGATGGAAGCCCCGAAGCTAAGCGTATTGCCATATTACCAGACATTGGCAATGGCAACACATGATTCACGCACCGAAAGTTGTAGTATGACCATGATTAGGCGCTACAGTAGCTTTTCACGTGTTTTTGCCAATTTCCAATCTCAAGTTTATACATCAGAAGTGCACAAAACATAGGTGACACATACATGCAATGGCCGTTACATATGTTAACTAGAAGACACTTACTGAAGTAACTGTAAATCTGCGATGTCTGGACATTAAGGAATAGCATAAGCCTGTCAGGTGCTGATGTGGTTAAAAGTCTAGGTCTAGTCGCAGTTCAAAGATGGATAGTTGAAATTTCCATAGGCTTGCATGGAAAAACAAATTTCTCGAAACCTGATAGCGTTGACCACTAAAAGGTCACCTTGACCCCAAGTGAGATATTAAAATTTTCATTGGAAATTATTTAGATCTCTCAATGTTCTAGAAGCGCTCCAGGTTTGAAGAGAATCGGCCTAAATCGGCCTAAAACTGTAGGAGAAGATGCAGTTCAAATATTGCCGCCATAGGTTTGCTATAGGGGATATGTGGCACGGAAAATCGGATTTCTCTAAAAACTGCTGGCTTATGCCTCTTCAGAATTGATCTGAAATTAAGTCTATATAGGGTCTATACGCTCACCAAGTTTCAAGTCGATCAGAGCCAAATAAATTTCGGCAGCCAAAAACTGGTATTTTTGACCAAAATGTATCACCGGGCGGCCATTTTGAAAAAAAGCAACAAAACATCCGCAGTGGTAACACCCTAACCAAGTATGATAGTTATCCGATCAAAACTCTATAGGTAGCCGCAGTTCAAAGATCCATCCTGAAAATCCCCATTAATTTCCTATGGGGCCATATTCAATGCAATGGCGATCAAAAGACAAAGGTCAAGGTCACGTTTTGCATCATAAAATTTGTAAGTATTTCCAGCGACGTATAGCACTTGCATAAATATGTAGTGATGATAGTAGTGGTAGTGAATACGACGACGACGACGACGACGACGACGACGACGACAGCGGCGGCAGCGGCGACGACGACGACGATCGACACCACCACCACCACGACCAACACCACCACGACCACGACAACCACCACCACCACGACGACCACCACTACGACCACGATGACGACCACGAGTGATGTTTGCAAGCAGTGTGCCTCCTGATTTAGGAGGGATGTGGCACTTGAACACGTGACACACCTATGCAAATAAATGGAAGTTACCAAGGGACTCATGATTAACCACGTAAACTATTTGAGTTGTCACTTTTTGATGGCCCTTGAAACTAGGGGACCCTGTGTAAATGCACCTGTTGCACTGTATATGGATAGACCCTCGATGAGGTCGACACTTTGTTAAGTTATTACTTGAGTTTACAGGAGCGGATCGAGGAAATTTATAAAGAAAGGCTGCATAAAAAATGGGCTTATCAAATGCCCAGATAAGCGTTAGCCAAACCAAACAGGAGATTTGTGGGTTCTACTCCGGTAAATTTTGAAATCTGAATGCTCTCAGACTACTACTGCTTTGTCAGATGTAAACATGGACCCTCAATTGGCTGCTAAGTATTCAATATTTGCCACTTTAATTATAATTTAAAATTTGCGTTGGTGAGTGTGATGGTTTTCTCATTGGTGCATCACATCATGCTCTTGACGGTACTAAGAATCGGCCTAATTACTCATAGCATACAGAATCTAAGAACAATTAATTTCCAACCGTCACAAATTATTCTTCAACCTTACTTGTCTCAAGCTATTGCTTCCCTCGGCGCTTACACATATGGCTTCAAAGATAAGGCAGCCACAACTTTCACTCCAGTTAGTCTAACAAATATGAGTAACAGAATTTAGTCCAAGTAGGCACACCATATATATGAGATATGAATGAGATAGATCCTGGCTTGACGTAAAACGATGAAGTACTCTTGATGGGTGCCTTATTAATTAAATACATATCTAAACTAGTGGACAGTTAACTATAGACGAACTAGAGACTAACTACGGGCGTACATATATATTAGAACGCGTAGTGGCTGACGTGCTACTAGAGCAACAGTTGAAATGTAATGAGAGGAGAAAGGGCACGCGGGGGATGGTGGTGGTTGGGCTGGGGGTGGGTGGGTGGGTGGGTGGGGTGGGGGTGGGGGGGGGGCTGTGTCCGCACACTCTCCCTATACCCCTGGATCCGCTCCTGGTTTAATTTATGTAGCGCACAAACTCTTCAACCGCACCAACACATTTATTATATTATTATGAGAGATAATAGATTATATTTGTATCGTTGTACATGGAGGAAAGTAACGCAGAACCATTCATATCAAATGAAACCAGGAACGATGGCTATGCTTTTCAAAACATATTACCATAATGCACCAGAGGTTTGAACTGGTGTGAAGCCATTTCTTATATATACATGACATACCCCTGGATTCAGTATATATCACAACTATGCACTTTCTGCATTATCTTCAGGTCCTTGGTGGATAGATGCACGGCATCTCGTAACACTACATTAATTACCACATCGCAATAACGACAATGATATATTAAAATAGACAATAACCCCGAGTCCATCATTTCAGTAAATGCATGTTGCAAAAGGGCTTTAAACTAACATTGAAGGACAATTTGCATTAATTTCATCCGGTTTTGCTAAATACTGCTATTTTATTAAGTGCTCATCTACACCAATACTAAAATCAAACACTGCAATTATCACGATAGGCATGACTAACTTTTCACAGTGGGTCCTGAGATATTATGATTTATCTTTTCGAAAACGTAGATCGGTCGCTTTTGTTGAATTCTGCTGTTTTATTTAGTACTCATCTACAGAAATCCAATAAGCAAACATTACAATTTTTACAATAGGCATAACTAACTTTGTCCAGTGGGTCCTGAAATATTATCATTTATCTTTTCGAAAAAGTAGATTCGTTACTTTGGTGACTTGGCAAGATTGCTGCGCATTGCTTTAGAGGTGTATTCTCGGCACGAAAGCCCGCATCTATTGGTCTGAAAGAATACTCATTATTTTTTTTATAAATGTATACATTCCAGGCAGACCATTTTATAAGCATTGCTCTCTCACTGACAATGGTTTCCTTTTGGCAACTTTTATCACTATTTTTGCCTAATAATTCACACCCATAACACGTATGTGGCATCCACTTGTAGGTCTGCTCAGTTTCCCGTAATAATCTGAATGAAAATTATAGGTTAACAGGTAGGTTATAGGTAGAATTAACCCGGTTCATTGGTATTGTTTCGACCTATGATATGTGGCGAGCAAGTACTCTTAATTTCTGATTCCAAACCTGTCAATCATTGTCATGTATGGCGCCATAACCAACGCCTCAACTAACAGAATAATTCCAACAATTGTGGCATGTTGCTTACCATTTCTTAATAGAGGAAACATGTCCTTGTGTTAAAGGTATCAGGCCCTACCGCCTTGAAAGATATACTTTGATGAAAATACCCTACCAAATGCTAATAGTCCAGTATAGATCGCTTGGTACATCGACATTGGTGTACTAATGTCTAGAATAGTGGTCAATTTGTGGTCTTGTCAGTTTATATTGGACTTAATCGCTTTCTACTCTCGCAAAAACATGAAAATTGAAATCTTTATGTGAACTTTCAGTAAAATTAACCCGGAATAATTTGCTATTCGTTAATGGAACCAGTCTTTGTTAGTCACTCGTGCAGCTCATCGTGTAATGGTATCAGTGGAATATGGTCATCTAAAATAAATTGCCTATGTAAGTAAAATAATCACAATGACAGCTATTTTAGATTGGATTGAAAGTTCTTGTTGTCTGGCCCAGTAACTATTCTCGGTCAAATTCTTTGTTAAATATTCAATGGAGTCATTGATATTCAATGCATCATCTGCGATATGGCATACAGCAGGGGCACTGGAAGCACATTTGAGGGGCGTGGGAAGGTTCCACAAAAGGGCACGTTGGACGGCATTGTCTGCAGGAAGACATGAAATAGGTGTCCTTGCCGCCCTCATTCCCCCCCCACCCCCACCCCGCCTCTCATAGACGGGTGTTCAGGGATACCCACCTACCTAAACACCACGAGAAAAAAACCATTGAAAGGTGCAGGCTCGTTCGTGACTCGATTTCCTGCATTCTGAGTTTCTTATTATTACGTATAAATGTTAGAGCAATGTTAAGCGAATAACTTATGTATTCTTTGGTCAATTGAACCACAGGCCTTTGAATTGCCGTCTATCCATCCCTCTACTACATATCCCCCCTACTATATACAGTATAATATACACAAAGTATGAAACCTTCATCTGTGGGCACCATTGTCAGAAAGCTGATTGGTTGGTCTGTAGTCAAGACCGTGATGTCACCAGATTTTAACAACAAACCAACCAATCAGCTTTCTGACAATGGTGCCCACAGATGAAACGTTCATACCTTGTGCATAATATACACAAGGTATGAAAGTATATATATATATAGTAGGGGGATATGTACTAGTGCGATGGATGGACGAAAAATCAAAGGCCTGTGATTGAGCTTATTCCCAATTCACTATGTGAGAGCGGACTGGCGGGTTGTTGTGTCAGATGCAGGCGTTGAGTGTGTGTGCATTCGTGCATGTGTCTGCACCGTGGACCTGCGCAGTTTGTCTTGAAAATATGTAATTGCCTTAGTTCCTAATTATAGGCCTATTTGCAATCAGCGGGATTCAGAGGAAAAGTGGTTTTTTAAATAAAAACTAGGTCATCCAAGAAAAATCTACCAATCATGTTGAACATGTGAACGAGATTTGTCCAGCTCTTGCCTTATATGAAGACCATGAAGTTTCCTGAGTTTCATTCCAAGCAGTTTCACAGAAGGTCTTTAAATGTAATTTAAAAAAAATAGTGCAAAATCCAAGATGGCCACCAATAAAATCGATAAAGAAGCTTTCCAGGACCAACCATGGATCTGACCCTATGGATCCTTCCTGCCCAGCAGTTCTTAAGGACTCGCTTAAAGAATGGGATGGACATATGCTGGATGAATAGACAGACGAGGTAGCAACACAATTGCGTCAACTTAGTAACAAACTATTCAATAGTTAGTGTGTATGGAATAAGTAATTAAAATTATGATTTCGCAGCCTCATATTTAGCCATGTTGGCGTGTGGGTGTCAGAGGTACATTTGGCCCGGGCTATTCGACGGAGGCCTTCAAATGTCTGATTTTGTTTACGTGTGGATGGTGGCCTAATCTTTTATGGTTAGAACTCAAAGGGCTTGACAGTGCTAAGCATGTGTATCGCGACCGTACAAGTTGGTAGGGGTGGGGTGGACAGGGGTAGGGTGGGGGTTAGGGGGGGGGGGGGAAACTCATATACCTACTCATATAAATAGCACAGTATTAAAAAAGGATGATATGTATTGATATTTATTTGGTCCAGGACCGATAGTTCCTTGCTTAGTGGGTAGAATAGAATATAAGTGCAATGATGGTCGGCTTGGTGCGGCAATGTGTAAACACTAAGGGATATTAGAATTAACAGTAACTCTAAAACTCAAAATTGTAATTGACGCAGATGCAGAATTGTGTGCGTGCGTGCGTGCGTGCGTGCGTGCGTGCGTGCGTGAGTGCGTGCGTGTGTGTGTGGGGCGGGGCAACATATCTTAGACACATTCCTCAAATACACCCACTGACATTGCACTTCGGCCATGTGTATACAAATTATTCTATTTTTGCATCTGCTTAAATTCTGCATCTGCGTCAATTAAAATTTCGAGTTTTAGAGTTACTGTTAATTCTAATATCCCTTAGTGTTTACACATTGCCGCACCCAGCTGACCATCATTGCACTTATATTCTATTCTACCCACTAAGCAAGGAACTATCTGTCCTGGACCAGTATCAATTCAAAAATTCAAATAGCATATGACTATGTATCTTACCTTTACTTGCAAACATACATACAACGTTCACAGATAAAAAGTCAGTATGTCACATGTAACTGCCACTAGATAAATAGCGTTTGCATTGATGATTTGATTCGGCCTAGAAGCAGTCCCATATTACTTTATGGACTTGTATTAATGTCAAATCAACCGAACTTTAATGCAACTGTTCAGTTTGTTCTAAATATTCTAAAAATCTTGTTTAAAGTTCTAAAGTAAAGCTTACTCATTTTTCGCATAGAAACGGACACAGGGCGCAGCTGCCCGCGCTGTCCCCTGCCCAAAGGGCAACGGGGGCAGCTGCCCGCGTGCTTCCAGCGTCCCTTGCATACACTTATTGTCTGACGTTGTCATGCGTTGTTACAGTTAAATGAAACCTAAACGCGTATGTGCAGAAGGGGCCATGTGTGTTGACAGTGTTATCTTTTGATGCACGCCTGTACCTGTGCTTCCAGCGACCAATGATCAGGCCACTAACGAGCTATAGGTGAGAATAGTCAGCAGGCCTTTAAAATAGATCTATCCACTGACTGATATGCAGATGTTGATTGGAGGTGAGGATATGTGAGATGAGGGATGTGTGTAGAGGAACCGAGTAACGTATAGGGGGATTAGACTAATGCAATCACCTTGCTATAATTGCTCGTTTATTGGATTGATTTGGAACAAATGCAGACAAATTTCACGCAGTAATCAAAACTACTTCTTTTGAACCTTTACCATCTGGCAACTCAGTTGTCATATTAATCGAGTTCCTGTTTGGAGATACGTTAGTCTGGCGATAGAATTCTATGTTTGTTTTGATATGTTGAGCATCTGGTGATAGGTTTAGAATTTTGGTTAATTAAAGTGATATACATGCAATCCTATTGCGGAAATAACGTGACTATGGAATGGGCGTTGTTACTACTTACCAGTTTCAATCTAATCTACTAATAATACGCATTGAAATAGAATTTTTCGCCCCACTGCTTTCTTCTGATAAGTGGCAAGTATTAACGAGTTAACATGGCAACACGGCCTCTGTGTCCAAAAGAAGACTATTTTGGAATATTACAGAACCAGTCATTCCAGTGGTAAATAGTTCAAAATAGTCTTCTCTTATCATGCAAAAGGACATTATCTATGCAAACATTTAGATCTTACCCATATAACGCAGCTTACTGGACTTCCACAAAATTGGCATTGACATGTCACGAGCCTTCGACACAATTACACGCTCAAAGATCATAGATGTACTACGCCAGGACAGTTGCAATGAAGATGAGATACGACTAGTGAGACTACTGCTTGCAGACACCAAGCTGAGAGTACGGGTCAAGTCAGTGAAGTCTGTGGAGTTTGAGACATCAATCGACTCCCCACAGGGAGATGGTCTCTCTCCAGTACTTTTCACCTACTACCTTGCTGCCGCATTTAAATCTGTGCGGGAAAGTTCCACAAGACCAAAACCCCCAGTGTCAATACTGGGCATGCCACTAGAGATGGAATATGCCGATGATGTGGACTTCATAGACGAGAAAAAAAACCCCTTGACGAACTTCTCCCAATAGCTGCAAGCAAACTAAAAATTGAGAATCTCTTTATGAATGAATCCAAAAACAGTGTTCACCCACATATACATATTGACAAAGCAAGAAACTATAGAAAATGACGCCCCGCTTCGTGGCGGCGAACCATGGAGGAAAGTAAAATCCTGGCCTCACTGCTTTGCAGTACTGCTGACATTTCTGAACGCTGCGTAATGGGGAACACAGCTTTCCAGTCCTTTTGGAAGCTATGGATTCGTAGATCAAAGATGCCCTTGATAAAGAGGCTACGCTTATACAATGCAACCTGCGTATCATTGATGCTGTATAGCTGTAACAGCTGGGCAGCTCCAAAGGCAGTTCTAGACAGAGTCGATGCCTGCCACCGCAAACACCTACGCACCATCACTGGACACCGATGGCCAGACAGCATAATTTCCAACGTTGTGTAATACGTCGCCGCTGTCTGTAAAAGTAGACCAGCAAAGATGGTTCATGCTTGGCCATGTGCTAAGGATGCCAGAAGAGACTCCAGCACAGAGAGCCTTGAAATTCGACCTACTCGGAGCCAGAAAATACAAAGCCAGGGGAGGACGTCATTGCATAAATATGTTAAGCGTGCTATGAGGTGACCTCAAGAAATCAGGACTCGGTACATTCAAGTCAAGAACGGACCTGGGGAGGCTAAGGATTTCGGCTGAGGACAAGACACAGTAGGCAAAAGCAAAGAAGGACTGATTGCAGCTGTAGGATGTTTCTACTACTACAGCCGCAGAATACAGTAATCTTACTAATATTGGATTCATGCAAATCAGGATTGTTGTTGTTTGATCGGGCCTGTGCAAGAAGATCATTTACAACGGACATCTTTGTTTCTGGTTCATTAATAGGTACAAACCACCATGTGTTATCTATCCCGAGTCGCACTTGCATGATCCATTGTCGCAATGGTAAAACCGACCCAGCCATTGATTTGTGCCATTCTACCTCTGGCATTCCTGCCTTGAAATTCTAAATATTGTCTCGACATTTAATTAATTGAATGTTTTTAAATACTTATTTACGTGAGCGGGTGCTGGAGATTGCCTCGGAGAGTATCTGTATTAATAAAAATAATTACCAAATGGGGTGGGGTGTGATGTGGATAGAGTCATTTTTTTTAACCATATTGTCCATCTACTGCAACGTCTGTGTTTTGTAAAAAGCAAATTGAACTAACATTGAAAGACACTTTGTGTTAATTTCATATCGTTTTTCTGAATCTACACCAATCCCGAAAGCAAATATTGCAATGAAGGTATTCAGTTTTAGCTAAGCTTCATCTGTAAATGAGCTTCACCCATGTTTTGCCCGTCTTGGGATCAATTGATCCATGCACTCTCTGAATCTTAATTTCAAGAAAAATATACAGGTAAACTGGTGAATATTAAGAAACTACTTTCAATGGGTGCTGTTGTTGCCTATGGCAGCAACAGCGTCCAGTCAAATTACTTTCAAAGTGTTAAACAGAATGTTTATTAAATAGTAAAGACATGCAATGCGTACAACAACGCCGTCTCAATTAAGCCTTCGTGACGAACTTCGCTATGTCATTCATGATCTAATTGATTATGACATCATCCAACACATCATGTAGTTGATTATGACGTCATATGATTGATGGTTAAAACGAAAACCCTCCATTATCACGATAGGCGTAAAATAACTAGCAATTGGGTGGTCAAGTCTCTTCCAAATAATATTTTATATGGCTAAATAAGCGCCTACTGCCCTCGTCTTATATAAATGTTGAAAATAATATTCTATTTCATGGATTTGGGCTATGGAAGATTTATCACGTGAATTATTGTACTGTACGTCATTGGGTTAGATTGGTGCTGCTGTTGCACTCGAGTTCTCTGATAGCTCAATCTATGGGGCGCGGTATTGTCAGTCCCGATACAGCAACATGCATTTTTAGGGGTAACATTTCTTTAGCAAATGCACACTATATCTTTCACGGAATTGCAATGTGTATCTGACAATCATCTTCTAAAATAGTGTTCAATATTCGACAAGTTTATGTTTGTTATATAATTCTGAAAGACAAATTACACATAGTTCTATTTTGAGGAAGTGGATGTACCCCCATTCTGAACAATGTATTATGTATTTAGACGTGATTTCAAGCATTTGAAGAATTATGGTAATATGTTATAGACTGAGCATAACCATTAACTCTAAATCCGTTATCATATGTTTATGACGTAATTCGCAAGCCAATATATCAGCTCTGTATCATGGTGACTCACAATCCACAGTTCCAACACTCGATAAATGAACATTACATCAATTATCTGACAATGACAGCATAGATATATCTTAAAGGATAATTCCTTTTGCCGTCCATTCTTTTCGAAAAGAGTTTCCCAGTACTTTCTTTGGTGAACTATTTTAAAGCAAAGAATAATGGATAAATTCAGTTTTAGCTATACCCGCGCATCTCTGGCTAAGCTAGATATGTTTTGCGCAGGTTGGGGGTCAATTTATTTACATTGAATCCTGAATTACCCGAATCCCATATTCATGATAACTATACAGCTAACACGTTGAATATTTTGGGCTAATTTGGGATAATTCTTATGGCAGCAACAGCACCAAGTCAAATTAGTTTTAAAATATTCAACAGAATGTTAATTAAAGACATACAATCCGTACAACTGCGAACTATTCCAGCTTCATGATGGAGTATTATCTGTCAATGGACCGTTCCCATTTGAGCTATGCCCCACCCATCACTAACTAAGTTCCACTCACACCTCGCTCGTGTTGGGATCAATCGATCCCTGAACTCCCTGACTATCAATTTCCAGAAAACTATACAGGTAAGCTGTTGAATATGTTGAAACTAATTTGACCGACCGGCTGCTGTTTCTCGCTATGGCAGCAACAGCACCAAGTCAAATTAGTTTCAAAATAGTCAACAGAATGTTTAATAAGTTGGAAAGACATACAATTCGCACATGTCAGACTATTAAGCGTTAAGGACAGACTAAATCCAGTCATTCATGTCATAATTAATTATGACGTCATCCTGCACGTCACTTAGTTGAGTATGACGTCATATGACCTCAAATGATGGAGGAATAAACTGGAAAGGTTATTTATGATTGTGATGTCAACCTATATGTGACGTAATTGATTATGACGTCAACACAGAGTGACAGATTGGATTCATCCGCCGATCAGCGAAGTTGTTATACATCTCTACACTGGAGAGAAATCACGTTTATCCCTCTAACATTCAAATGTGTTTAAGAAATTCAGTTTTCCCAAATAAAAAAAAATCCATTGGCAGACAAAGAGAAGATTATTCTTGAAAATTTACTCTGGTTATCGAGCCACTTATTTCGCTTGTAAATTTTCAGAAATAGTGTTCTTTTAGTCTTGAAATGGATATTCTTCTTACAAAACCCACCTTAGAACCGTTGTGGCTGGATTAGTGATGTTTCGCTTCATTCGTTTGAAGCATGATTGCATCGTGATAACTGAAGAAGACCAATTCTGGTTTCCAAATATAAAACACTGATCTCTGTACTTTTTGTTTTCGTGCGTGATCGTTGTTCAAAAACACGATCATATAACTCGTGATGTAACGTCAATTGTGAAAAAACACAAACACACATATACACGCTTAATTCATTATGTGATTGATCTATCAATCGTCGCAGAATTCGATTGCGTTCTTCTGAAAAGGGAAAATTAGTTTACATAGGCCAGATTAAGATTCTGCATCTTGGACTCATATATTGTGAAGGGCCTGTACGTGTCCTCAGTCCTCACTGAAAAATTCATAAAATTTCCAATCTCTAACACATCTCATGTGTTTCTGGAGATGGATGTTGTTGCCGAGAGAGTAATAATACTATCAGTTTGCCATACTTTAACAATTTAATGGATAAATCTGGTCGAGAAATTACAAATATTTGTCTGTTGAATGTCCATGTGCAGGCCAAAAAAGTTTATTTAAAACAATTTATCAATGAAATCGCTGAATCTGTTAACGACCCTATCATTACAGTTGTACAATTTTCAAAAAATAGTCTTCCTTCGAACTGCAAATGGAAATTCCTCGAAACCACTCAAGGAACTAGTTTAGAAAAGCTTACAACATGGTTGAGAACGGGGATGATAAGTCACACATGCATGCACGCACACACAAGCGCACACATGGATGCACGCATGCACGTACAGGTTTATCTACCTGTATTTTTAGGACCCAAAATATGCACTGGGTCGTGCGAGATATCATTGGAAAACTAAAGAGTTCTCCAAAAACATAGAGGGATCCTCTAAAGATTAAAGATAAAAATTAAACTTATAATAACTTCACTAATGCGTCCATTTGACGTGTCGAGGCAAAAAACAGATTTTCAGATTTTAAGCTTCACTAGAAAACTGGGAAATATATATGGAATAAGATCTGACTAGAAAAATTGTAAAACCATGAAAGCAATTTCTCATAAAGTGTGAAAAGAATATTCATAGTTTATTTTGCATTATTACGTAGCAAATGACAAAAGGGTCATTGTCTGGTGTAGAATCACGTATTTAAGATTGAGAATTGCGAAATCTATAAGCCCTACTGTATGATCCATAAAGTGGAAAAAGAAATTTAATATTATCGTTTATATTTACAAACGTATCCATGATTTATGCGAAATTGAAGAACAAATACATCAGATAAATACATCTGCTGATAATATAAAGTGAGAAACAAATGCTACAACAGCCTGTATGTTGCCATTCTCTATCCATTCCTTCAAACCGATTTTACATGTAATACCTCTCTCGACATCTGGAGATGTGGTATAAAGTTATTACCTGACGTTGCTCTGCGTAGTTACACTTATATGAAACAGAAACTCGCACAAGCGGCCACATGTGTTTTGAGGTCAAGAGAAGGTGGTTGTTTTAGACATATGGTTGAAAGACCACCTACCTGAAGGAGAGATATGATGTGGCATAGAAACACATTTCCAAATGGCGAACGACTTCGAGAGTGACTATATGTCGTTAATGGCAACATGTGTTGCTCTACAATGTGGCAATAATAGACAAACTTCATTGTGCTTACAAACTAAGTATTTCCTTAAGACCAATATAAACCACCAGCCCTCTATCACATGACTCTTGCATCATAATTCCTGTTCCATGCTAATTTGACAGTGATATCTTTTGATGTACACCTGTACCTGAGATGTGATTCCAGCGACCCATGATCAGGCCACTAATGAGCTATAGGTGATAGAGAATAGTCAGCAGGCCTTTAAAATCTATCTATTCACTGACTGATATGCAGATGTTGATTGGAGGTGAGGATATGTGAGATGAGGGATGTGTGTGGAGGAACATATAGGGAGATTTGCCTAATATGATGTGTGATGTCACAGTATATGTGACTAATAATGATTTAATTAATTTAGGGAACATGGATATGATGGGTTAATCCAGTGTTACCATTTATTCCCGCTCCACTGTCCATTTATTCCATACCTATGATCATGAAATAAACATCTGATCGGATAGTTCCCAATCCATATGCTAATTAGGCTCCTGGCTATAACTGATTACCACTGAGTATAGAATTGTACGATCTGTCCTAAATCCATCCCACTATGTAACTCGGTGAACTATTGATCGATCTACTGTTTTTGAAGTCGATGTTTGTACGGTAGACCATGCGTCAATAGTATTTGAAATTAACATGACACATTCATTGTACATGGTTGGCGCCGTTATGATTGGAAAATAGTTCCTCTAGATTTTATTAGCTTGGTCAATTTAATTTTATAATTATTAACTTTTCTTGTATAATTATTATTTTTGAGATTCTATTTTCCAATGAGATTTTTTATATGATAAGATTGTCTCCATCTGTAGGCATTATATGAACGTCGGCGCATTTATACACCAAACCATGTGCTCGTTCATCAATCACGTGACAGTGTTTTGGTGGGAAAATCGTCAACTCCCACTCATGAGTTCGAAACATATCTCTAAGCGGCTCACACGTCATCTAGGAGCCACATATTTTCAAGAGTCTACGAACTCACCATGTAAAAATGTTAAAGTAATAGTGTGCCTGTGTCGTCTCGTCTTTGTCATCGTCTCAGTATAATCATCGTCATCAGCCATCAGTCGATTTTATCTACCTGTGACGTCATCAATCTAATCACCGTCAGATCAAATCCCAAAGCAAGCGGAACCTGGTGCCTTGTTTGGGTGGGTAGAAGTCTATCTTTTCTACCTGTGATGGCATCAATCTAATCACCGTCAGATCAAATCCCAAAGCAAGCGGAACCTGGTGCCTTGTTTGGGTGGGTAGAAGTCTATCTTTTCTAGCTGTGATGGCATCAATCTCATCATCTTTATGACGCTTTCATCCTTCTTGAAATGTTTAGAGTTTAATAGCGATTGCTGTCATCTTTTCGATTCTCCGCCATCTTTCAGCCTCGATCTTCTGTATCGGTAACTAAGCCGAGTTATCACACGAATCACCTCAGTGTCTTCGAGTTTCTCAATTGAATATCTCGGATCATCTTAGTGCCTTCGACATTATCGTTTCTATTTCGGAATACAGACCATTCTTCCGGGTTCGTCATCCATTTCTTCATGTGTGTTTTCACTCCCGACGTCACGACAGATCGGATCTTCATCTGTTCACCTTCATTCCGTGACCGGACTTCTGTATTCAGCATATTCAAGGTATCTAACTTTTAACTGTGATTTCTCAAAATTTATCATACACCCAGACAAACTCGTGTGGTGCAGAGACTGTCCAGATTTTTACTTATGTAACTAAATTTCAAAATATTCTATGAGCAAATTTTCATACTTATTATTGAAATATTTCTATTTAAATTGATTGAATATTTGTTTCATTTTGTTGTTATTACGTCACTTGACCAAGTTCAAATAACCAACAATCATTCAGTAATCATCATGTACACTTAGTTAGTTTCTAGTTCCAAGGCCTGCGTAATCAATCAACCAATTCATAACGTAAGTTCTAAATTGGTTGAGTGGTTCATCAGCATTTTGAATTACCCAATAAATTTCATTATTATCCTACCGACTAGCGGTCAACTCGCTATTAAAATACCATTGAACTTGTAATGCATAATCCGTGAATTAAAATATGCATTCAAATTGAGTATAAGTTTGCTATGCTATTTGGTGATTGCCTCGTTAATAGATTAACCCTTAATGAAAACTAAGGGCTGATTGATTAAATTTCAATCATCAAATTTCCAAAAATAATTTTCTTTCCGCTTATTTATGTATTAATTTATTCAGTTTCTAGACCCGTGCTTAGAACGCATCACTGGCGCTTTTAAAATATATAATAAATACAGCGTTAGTTCACTACTCCATTCAACCTATATCAATATCAATTCATCTACTCCGTTTTCTATGTAATGAATGAATGATTAGTTTTTTCTGTTTTCATAGTTTCATTTACAGAATTTTCTCTACCGCATGCAGATAACCATCAAATAGTATCATTCTCAGATAGGTTGATTTTCTGGCTCTGGTAAAGAAGTTTAAGCAGCTCTTGTCTTTTGAAAGAAAGATTGGAACTGTTTAACCGTAATTGCTAGAATTTGAATCGATGCTTATCTGGGTTAATCGGCCGTAATTTTTCCCATTACGACTTCAACATCATGAGATAGATCAACGATATTATTATGGTCGGGTAATGAGGACCTCTGGTGGTGACTGAACAACGTACAACTGTGACCAAGTCATACACCTCTGAATTTTGATCATAACTTGATCACTGGTATATTGATACTATTGATCAAGTTTGGCCAAAAAGCAGAGACAGGTGAGCTTTAAGTTCAATCCAGAGAGATCACCTCCATAGTTTGCCATTATCCAATCCCAATAATCTAATTTGAGTTGCAGCCATATCACTACCCTATCAGTCCTATCTCAACTTCTTTCATTAAATCCGGAATCCTTTACATGGATTCGAAATCCTTTCTATGTCAAATAGATCTGGTGTCCTGATACCATAAAATAACAGAGCCAATCAGTCCAGTGGTATATTTGTCAAAATAGTCTTCTCTTACCATGCAAATGGACATTATCTAACCAAACAATTAGATCTTATTGAAGCACTATGCCAACTTTTTACTCGACAATCTCGGCGTTTAATGTCGATTCTGATATTGCCTATGCTGAGATGACCACACAATATCTCTTGCATGTTTTAAAAATCTACATACAGCTGTTACCAATCTATAGATACCGACACTGACTTGTTCGTGTTACGAACTCCGCAGTGTCAGTACAACTACATGGACAGCAAAAAATAAAAACATATAATATCATGAAGGCATTCAAATAAAATCACTTACTGTTATCAAACAAATTAGCCGGATTTTCAATCAATTGTGACTACATACCACAAACAGATATAGAGCAAATACAAAACAGGCCATAATCTCCATAACATTTCAATCTACACTTTCTCACAGGACCATTGCCAGCGTGCGTTCATTACTTGTTAAAATAGCATTTTGTTATCTATTTGGATCAGCAAGAATTAAATGTCGAAATTTCAGCAGAGACAATATATAGAAATTCAAGGCAACATTGCCAGAGGTAGAATTGGACACATCAATGGCCGGATCGGTTTTCACATTATGGCAATGGATCAAGTACATGCAGCTCAGGATGGCATATGGTACCGTGTAAGTATTAATGAATCGAGAACAGAGATGGTGGTTGTAAATGAACTTCTTACACAGACCCGATCAAACAACGGCAATCTTGATTTGAATGAATTGGTATACGTGCTTGATCAGACTTTGTATACTAAGGCAGTAGAAATTATGAAATATCAATTTCAAGACAATGGTATAGGTAATGCTGCTGCGCATTTCAGAACTAATTTGACTGGAATATATTCTTGACTTATGTAAAAATATTTCCCGTCAAATTCGTATTTTTCTCAGAATGTTTCATAATTTGCATACATTTATTTTGCATTCGGCCTTTCGGATTAAAAGAGTTAATGCAATACGTGTATATTTTGTATGATTTCTCTAATGCAACACAAATGTTGATCACGTGAAATATTCATTTAAGTTTTAATGAGACATTATAAGAACATTGTTCTATATACAGCGCCTTTCATCTGTGAAAATTATGTCAAACAGTGCTATTCTTTAAATTTCTTATATTATCTTTCATGGGAAAGATCCAGAGTGGGTCTTGCATGTATATGATTCTACAGCTATGAAAGTATTTATATGACAAATTTCACGCTTTTATCACGATTCTCGACTTTATCCGCTGGACTAAATGACATGGAAACGCAAATAAAATTTTAATTACGTTGTTCTCAGAATGGGATGTTTCACACTTATGCAACCTCCTTGTAGCAGTTGGCAAGACATTCCAAGATGCAATTCTGCAGCATTGGACAGTGGAGGCTGTATATTCCAGTGGAACCAGTTCAGCCACCAACAACTTTCAGTCAAATTGTTTTCAATATATTCAACAGGTCCACAGTTATTACCTATTGGAATCACTGTCTGGTGGCTTGAAGCAGTCAGACAGTTAAATTAATGATATCCCATGAAATAAATTACTTTTAACTTAAACTTGAACTTGTCATGTCCTGGCTTTATTAGCTATTGTGTTAAATCGGAAGTGTCTCTATCTCCTGGACATGCCTAGATGCATTCACCTCACACACGCACGCCCTCTCCCTACCAACCCCCCCCCCCCACACACACACGCACGCACGCACACCCGCACGCACGCATACACATACACACACACACCCTCTCCCTACCACCCCACGCCCGCCCACACCACACACACGCACGCACGCACGCACGCACGCACGCACACACACCTTCTCCCTACCCACACCCCCCACTCCACACACATGACATGAGCGCTTAGAACACACTTGGATCACTCAGCTATACCAGATCAACCTAACCCAACAGTGATTATCATTGACACACATTTGGTACATTATTATGGCAGATAATAGATTACATTTGTCTCGTTGTATTTGGAGGAAGTTGATGCAGAACCATTCATAACAGATGACATTGTGACAGATGGAAGGTGCTGGAGATGGCCTTTGAGAGTATCTATATTTGTAACCTCTTTACTGGGTGGGTGGGGTGGGATGTGGATAGTGACATTTTTATATTATATACTTAAACCAAATTGTCCATCGATTATTTACTGCAACATCTGTGTTTTGTAAACAGTGCTTTGAACTAACATTGAAAGATAATTTGTATTAATTTCATATGGTTTCTCTGAATACCGTCCATTTATTTAATACTCATCTGCACCAATCCCAAAAGCAAACACAGCAATGGAGGAATCCAGTTTTAGCTATGACCTGCCCATCTCTAGCTACGCTCGACTCGCACTTGCCCCATTTTAGGATCTATCGATCCATGCACTCATTGAATCTTAATCTTAAAGGTATACAGGTAAGCTGTTGAATATTTTGAAACTAATTTCAATGAGTGCTGTTGCTGCCTATGGCAACAACAGCGCTCAGACAAATTAGTTTCAAATATTCAATAGAATGTTTATTAAAGTGTACATACATACAATTCGTACAACAATGCTTAGTTCTTCATGAATTAAGCACTCGTGACGAACTTAGCTACGTTATTCATGACCTAATGGCCTTTCCAGTTCTAGCTATGCCCACCCATGCATATCTAAGTTCCACCCACACCACGCTCGTGTTGGGATCGATCGATCTCTGAGCTCTCTGATTAAAAATTAAACTATGCAGGTAAGCTGTTGAATATTTTGAAACGAATTTGACTGGGTGCTGTTGTAGTAACAGCGCTCAGTCAAATTAGTATCAAAATATTCGCCAGCATGTTTATTAAATAGTAGAGAATTGCAATTCGTAGAAGGTGTCAGACTATTAAGAGTTAATGATGGGCCAAATAAAACCATTTATAACGTACTGATTATGACGTCATCCTACACAAAGCTTAGCTGATTATGACATCATATTACGTCAGATGTTATATGAATGCCATGGAATGGTGAATTGATTTTGACGTCATCCTGCACGTAACATAGTTGATTATGACGTCATATGAGTAATGGATAAACTGAGAATCCAATTAATACTATATTCCTAACTCTAACCAGCAATGGGGTGGTCAAGTCTCTTCCAAATCATATTTTATATGGCTAAATAAGCGTCTACTGCCTTCGTTTTATATAAATGTTGATTATGATATTCTATTTCATGGATTTGCCCTATGGACGATTTATCACGTGAATTGTTGCACTGTACGTCATTGTGTTAGATTGCTGCTGCTGTTGCACTCGAATTCTCTGATACCGCGGACTACTGGGCACGGTATTGCAAGTACCGGCCCAGAAACCCGCATTTTTAGGGGTAATATTTCTTTAGCAAATGCACACTACATCTTTCACGGAAATGCAATGTGTATTTGACAAGTAACTTCCAAAATGGTGATTAATATTAACAAATTTATGTTTGTTATATAATTCTGAAAGACAAATTACACATAGTTCTATTTTGACGAAGTTGATGTACCCCCATTCGGAACAATGAACTGTATATTTACACGTTATTTCAAGCATTTGAAGAATTATGGCAATATGTTATTGACTGAGCATAACCTTTAACTGTAAATCATTTATCATATGTGTAAGGCGTAATTCTCAACTCGATATGTCAGCTCTGTGGCATGCTGACTCAGAATCCACAGTTCCCACACTCGATAAATGAACATTACATCAAATTCTCTGACAATGACATCGTGGATATATCTTAAAGGATCATTCTTTTTTGCCTTTCTATTCTGTTCGGAAAAGAGGTTTCCTCATATTTTCTTTGGTAAACTATTTTAGAGCAAACAATTTTGGTTGAATCCATTTTAAGTTATGCCCCGCCCCTCTATCTAAGCTCCGCCCATGATTTGCATTGGTTGTGATCAATTTATATACTTTGAATCCAAAATTACCCGAATCCCATATACATGCTAAATATACAGCTAACATGTTGACTATTTTGAAAGTGATTTGACTAGGGCCAGTGCTCCAGATAACTTTCTGCAGTTGATAATTTTACAACTGACGCGTACGGCAAATTCATGAGGAGTACAAGAATTGTTGTTACTGAATACTGAACAATTAACCTCCAACCAGCCCCCACCCATATATATATATATATATATATATATATATATATATATATATATATATATATATATATATATATATATATATATATATATATATATATATATATATATATATATATATATATATATATATATATATATAAATGGTGTTGTGTTCTGTGTTATCCTTACCATATGAATGTATAACAATCAGTGCATTGTAATTGTACCATCAGATCATCATGCTACAGTATGTATGAATGATTACTGTATTCTGCGGCTGCGGCTGTAGTAGTAGAAATAACCCGAAAATTTGTTCAAGAAAATTTCTACTTTCTCAGAGAAAATGTCCCGTTTCAAACAAAAAAATTCTTTTTTGAAAATTTATCGCTGGAATCACTAACTTGATTATCGAGCCAGTTATTCCAGTGGTAAATTATCAAAAATAGTCTTCTCTTGGTCTGCAAATCGACATTTCCCAAGACCACTGCAGAAGCCGTTTTTGGCCGGCTTTGGCATTGACTAGTCACCTGACCACCCACCACCCATACAACCTCCATGTTATTTCCTAATGCCAGCAAACTTCCCAAAATTAGCCATTATTTAAGTTACATGTCATGGTTGGGGCAGGATGTTTGAGACTCATAACTAGTCAATCATGCCAAGCAGATTTTAATTCTGAATGCAAATATATTTTTATAACAAAAGTTTGTATATTTTAAATCTAGCTGCATTATGGTGAGGATACGATTAGCATATAGAGATGCACTAGCATTCTAAAGACTATCTCTGTGGCATACTGGCAAATGAATAAATATTATTGCTATAATAATACTTGTCATTCTGAATTCTAAAATTTGTTTTAAAGGATGTAAATTTAGAAGATAGTTTGACTGCAATAAATTACAGACAGCAATTAATCACTTACAGAAGTTACAGTCAAATCGTTTTCAAAATAATTAGCAGAACTTCAACTATAACATACATGTATCATTAACATAGGCCTATATAAAATAGAAGGAAAAGTGATCTTCTTCTTCTTTTCGTTCGCTGATCATACCGCCAGTCCTGTAAGTGACTATCGAAATGATCATAAGTGAAAAGTGATAACGCTCCACATTTCCAGAGTATTTCTTTATTTAGAAGGGAAATTCCAGTTTTTTGCTTCCTATTTGATTAAGATGGGATTAGGGTATAGAAGCGCTGACAAGACAGGTTATTGAAATTAGAATATTGTTAATGTAATCATGGCAAGTGTGTTCTTCTTCTTTTCGATCGCTGGTATCACACTTGGAGAGCCGTTCCCAAGATGAAATCTGTGGTTTTCTGCAGTTCGTCCACATGCCCATACAGCTTTTCAAGAACAGAGGTTGACAAAGGCCAGATCTCTTCTCTCAGCAGCTGATACGTACTGCAACATTGAAGAATGTGCTCTGTGGTCTGTTCTGCTTCTCCATAAGGACAAGCGGGCGATGTCGTAAGGTGGAACCGCCTGTACATGTGTTGGTTTAGTCTGTTATGTCCAGTTCTGAGACGAAAAATGGTCACTTGCTCTGGCCTCGAGAGATGATGGTAGGCATCGTCTGATTGAGGTGTTCTATAGAGTGACTTGATGATAGTCTTCATCTCTGTATGTGTAACCATGTTTTCTGTCTGATTCTCTTCTGCACCCACCTTTGCCATCTTGTCTGCTTCCTCATTTCCTCGGACTCCACAGTGTGAGGGGATCCACTGCAATGCTATCCGAAAGCCTTTGATGGTTTGTAGTGCTTCTTCAAGTTGCGGCAGCTTACCTTTGGTGATAGCCTCAAGGACGGAGCGGGCATCAGATAAAAAGACAATCTGTGCAATAGGGTCTGCTGTTCTGCTGATGGTATTAGCTGCATGGACCAGCGCTTCGACTTCAGCTCTGTAGTTTGTGCAGTGTTTGCCTGTTGGTATTGCAGGTGACTCATGTTGTCCGTTTGGATACTGTATGTGCAGTCCGGCACCTCTGCTCCTAATTGCATCTTTGGCTGATCCATCTGTGTAGATCCTTATCCATGTCTCCTGAGGGTACATTTCTTCCAGCATGGCTAGGGTCAGGGCCTTCTTGCTCACATCACTGTGTTCATCTTTGGTTGTGAGATGAGGTACTTTGGTGCGAATAGCTATGCTCTCGTTTGTTTTCCCAGGGTGGATGATCGCTGTGTACTCCTCGGTGCACCAGAGTACGAGGTCATCTGCATAGAGGGCTGCTTGGATCCCATTGGGCAGCTCTACTACAATGTCATTAATGAAGAGTATGAACAGAGTTGGTGATAATACTCCGCCTTGTGGTACCCCTTGTCTCAGCAATACATTCTGTCCAGATTGTCCATCCACCAGCACCCTAGATCTGCGTTTGTGTAGGTATGACTTGGTCCATCGGAACATGTTGCCACCGATGCCTGTGCGCCGGAGTTTCACGAGGAGGCCATCCTTCCACACCTTGTCAAATGCCTTCTGCATATCGATAAAGGCACCTTCTTGGCTTGAAAAGTGTCCTCTATGACCTGTGCAAGATGTGTTGTTTGATCTTCTATGCTCCTGTATCTTCTGAAGCTAGCCTGCTCTGAAACTATAATGTTCTCCGACTCCAGGTACCACTGCAACCGCTGGTTGACGATGCGCTCCATGGTCTTGCATATGCAGCTTGTAAGACTGATAGGACGGTAGCTCAGCACTTTCGTCTTGTTCTTCCCTTTTTTCAGAATAGGAGTCATTCTGGCTTCCTTCCAGCACTGAGGAACCTCTTCATTGGTCCAACTGAGATTAAAGATGTCTAGCAACTTGCGGAGAGATGCATTACCAAGGTGTTGGATCATTTCATTCGCAATGCCATCTGGCCCGGGAGATTTCTTCTTCTTCAATTGGCGGATAGACTTCTTCAGTTCTGTTAAACTAATGTCAACTTTCATTGCATCATGAGTGTTGGTGTCTGTTCTTTCCTTTTGCTCTTTTCTAACCCCTTTTTGACGCATTCGTGGTATAGAAATGTTGCTTTCTTTTGCATATGCCTTCGCAAAGGCATCTGCAGCCATCTTTCCTGACAGTGTTTGTCCATCTTCTTCAAGAGTAATCTTCTCTCCCCCGACACCTTCATCATTCAGTGTTTTAGTCAGGCTCCATAGCTTTGTGGTGTCTCTCTCTAACCCTGCCGTCTTTTCCCTCCAGCTTCTTCTTTTGGCCTCCGGCTTGGTCTTTAGATACCTGGCTTTAGTTTGTTGTAGTGTGAAGTGGTTTTCATGACAGGGATTACCCTCTGCATCTTCTCTTGCCTTGTCTAGTTTATCATGTGCTGCTTGCAGTTCTGTTGTCCAGTAGGGGCGGTAGTTTTTCCTGAACCCTCGGGGAATCGCTACGTTGGCAGCCTTGAGGATACTTGAATTAAATTCCTTGACCACATTGTTGATGTTTCTCCATTCTACTGCTATATTTTGGGTAAGCTCATTGGAACGAATGCCGAACAGACTCCAATTTGCCTTTTTGTAGTTCCACCTTGGATGTTGAGGTGAACTTGTCGAAATACTTCCAGAAAGAGAGAGGAGGACTGGGCGGTGGTCGCTTCCTCCTAACTGCGATCCGACCACTCTACTGAGGTTTCTGTGAATGTCTTCTGTACAAAATGCCAAGTCCGGCGTTGTTGTCAAGTGCCACCGGCGCGAGTAGAAGGTAGGCTGATCTGTGGGATCGTTGACAAGTAAAAGGTGCTTTTCATCTTGCCATGCTTCAATGTCTTCTCCTCGTTTATCAAGTGTTCTGTATCCCCAGCTCTGAGACTGGCTATTAAAGTCTCCCGCAATGAGGATGTGGCAGTCCGGGACCTGGATTGTGTCAAGTGAGAGATTCATGTCATTAGGGCAGTAATAATTGACAATGTCAATCACAGAGTTGCTGGTTGTTACATTGATCTTGATATATTCTGCCTCTTCCATAAAGGTTTTGATCTGACTGGCGTTCATGCTGTTTCGGACCAAGGTGATCACCCCGCCTTTCTTTCTTCCTCTTCGATCACACCGGAAAATCTGGTAACCTCTGATCTTAAATGGGTTTCCTTCTTGCAGGTGTGTCTCTTGGATGCAGCAGATATCAATGCTATTTTCGTACAGGAACTGTTCGAGCTCTGATTTCTTGTTGGTAACCCCTTCTGCGTTCCAGTGCATGATGTTACTACTGGGGTTCTCTTTGGGTTTGGTCTTCTCTTTCGGTTGGCTAGTAGCTCTCCATCCTCGTCCCCTGGCTCCACAAGACGAGTTGATGGGACCTCCAGTAGCTGAGGGTGGGCTCCTTCGAGGCGTGGAGCCCGGCGCTGCACCTGCCTGGCGGATCCTCACAGGGCGAGCACCATTTCGGTTGATTCGATCTTCAAGTGTCATTCATTGCGTTGTGCATAATGCTCTGGTTAGCCCCTCCAAATGTCTGGGTTGACACCCAGTGGGTTACACCCCTGCGCCACGTTGAGGCCGAGCATATAGAAGGAACACATTTTCACAAATATTTCTGTATATTTTGCTGTATCTAATGAAATATTCCCAATTGAAAAATCTTCCCTCTCCACTCAAATGTTATCCTTAATTACAAATGCCATATAAGATATGCCTTCCCGGAGATTCAGAGTTTGTGAAAACCAAATTCGGATTATATTTTCCGAGGTCATATGGTCTGTGTCCGATTATGGTATGAGTCGAACTTATCACAGTTATGAGATTATGACGGCTACTGTAAAAGTTATGCCTGTAATCCTATTTCCAACTAAATTATGTCTTGAACAACTAAGTTCCGGTGATTTGTCAATATGTACGAAAATAATGTCAATTGAATGTTTTTCATTGACACGCCAATAGGTACACATATGTAACGGAAAAGTCTTGTAATAAAGAAAAGAATACTCTCTTGCGGAGATGGAGATCATACCGTTTAGTGATAGTAGTATAGGCATGGCTTTTATCAGCGCTTATATCATTAGTATGCCATAGTATGTGATTAGTGTGTTGATTCCACTTCGTGTAATTGAGTAGGCTATATTTGATAATGGCCACAGGCCAGTACGGGAAGTTTAATACACTGATGCATACCGTATTTACATGAGGCGTACATGGTAGACATGGATATTTAAATGTTTGCGTACATGGATGATTTCTATGCGTACAGTACGTTTGTACGCGCCTTATCCGGAGCGCTGACTAGGGCTGTTGCTGCTTATGGCAGCAACATCGCCCAGTCAAATTACTTTCAAAATATTCAACAGAATATCTATTAAAGACATACAATCTGTTAAAATGGCGGAGTATTCCAGCTTCATGACAGAGTATTATCTGTCAATTATGATTGTGATGGCAAGCTATATGTGACGTAATTGATTATGACGTCATTACTTGATTGCCAGAATGGATTTATCCATTGATCAGCGAAGTTCTTATACATCTCTAGACGGTAGAGAAACAACCTTTATTCATTTAATTTTCAAATATTAAAATTCATCTTAGAAGCTGTTTTGGCTAAATTAACGATGTTCCGCTTCATTCAAGTGAATCAATCACCATTGTATCGTGAAAACTGAAGACGACAAAATCCGTTTTCCAAATATAAAACACTGATCTCTGTACCTTTTATTTTTGTGTGTCTTCTAACTCGTGATGTAACGCCACATGCAGTAAAAACACAAACACATATACATGCTTAATTCATTATGTGTCTGATCTATCAATAGTCGTAGAATTCAACATAGATTACCTATAGGCCAGATTACGGTCTTCAATCTTGGACTCCAGATCATACATTGAGAAGGGTCTGGGATGGGATATTTCTCCCCAACAGTGTCCGTATCATGGGTCCTCAATGAAAATTGATAAAGTTTACCACCTCTCACAGAACACATCTCATGTATTTCTGAGGCCAGATATTGTTGCCGAGAAAGTAATTACACTTTGCCATATTTAACTCTGTAATGGATACATTTGGTCGAAAAATTTAAATATTTACTTTTTGAATATCCATTTACAGGAAAAGAGAAAATACTTTTTAATTTACCACTGAAATCGCTGGCTTGGTTATCACGGTGAGGAGACCAGGGATGATAAATCATACCTTTGGATGCGAGTTCTTTGCATTGCGCCAAGTTGAATCATGTTATTAAAATTAAGTTACTCTTAGTATTTATCTCCGAAATGCCTTAAGAAAGGCATGAATTGATGCCGCCATTGGATTAATTAGATTTATTAGAGTAAATTAAAATGTTCAGACAAGTGCCATTGCTAATTACAAGGTTTTAGAGACTAATTGATTGATTCAGGTAACCGCTTTAAGGAGGGACCTCGTTAGCACAGTAGATGGATCCATCTCTAGCTATGGCCCTCCAATTTCTAGCTAAGCTTCGCCCACATTAGGCACGTGTTGCGATAGATTTATATAGTTTGAATCCTGAATTCCCAGAAGCTCGTGCTATAGCAGCAATGGAGACCTGTCAAATTAGTTTCAAAATATTCATCAGAATAATTATTAAATAGTAAATCCATCAAATACATACCTAATTCGTACACTTGATGGACTTTTCAACGTACATATCGGATTACATACATCATTCATTATGCATTATGACATCAGACTACCTGGGAGGTAATTGACCAAGACGTCATATTTCAGCCTACTTAAGTGACAGATAGGATCGCTCAATTGTTTGACAGAAATTTAGCTGCTGTCCGGGGCCTGACATGGTTTATGCCCGAGGAGATGTTTTTCCGTCTCTTTGAGAGAATACATTTCCTTTCAGTTTTTGTAATGAAACAATGAACGGTCTACACCATCATACAGTTCCAAGTGACGTTCGAACGCTCGTGTGAGGAGTAACTAGATGCATTTCCCGTAATGGAAATCTAAATAAACGGTTTCATTTCCATTAATTAGAATATGGTGATTTGATCTGTCACTCAATTATCTGACGTCACGGCGCAATAAGTCGCAATCAAAATGTCGGACCGCGACAACCAGGTATTAAGTTTGGACCGGGATCTTTTCTCGTCATCCCGATATCAGATACGACCATTACCAGTTGGCCAAAACCTTTGTTCCGCAACAATATGCACACAGTTGACTGAAAATAGTTGCCATTTTTTAAACATGTTCACATAGAAAAGTTTACTTTACCAGTATAGAAAATATTTGTCTCGACATTTAAGCTCTGTGTCTCACCTGCCATTGGCAAACCCGTTATGTTATAGCAGTGCAGCATATACATACGTTATGAATAATGAAACAACACTCTACATTGCTGTTCTGCACACAAACGCATTCAGTTGACCCGGTCTTGTCGAATTTACAGACTGCAGAATGATTGGTACATATATACGCGCTTGATAGAGATGGATTGTCTATAATGTCTAGGTGTATTGCTCATTTCTTTTTGGCGAAATTTAATTTTATTGCTGAGAACGATCTCACATTTATGTGGTATCCGTTAAGGTCGCCTGTCAATTGATATTACAATTTTTTAAGCATTTATTCACACAGTTTAGCTAACACATGAAACAACCTACTTCCATAGGATGGTACCATCGTTCGTACTACTGATCATTTGTACTGATGATGCCATTGTCTGTGTTAACTTCTCATTGCTGAACTGGTGCTTACTAAATTCATAGATATCAACGCATTTCCTCCATGTATTTGTTGTCTTCATTTAATGATTTCTTCTGTATTCTTTGGAGATCTACAAAAGGAAATATTTGCAATAATTTTTCAATATTATCCTTGTTTTTAATTCTTCGTCTATTTTGCCGTACGTTTTTCTGCTCCGCTCCGACACTGACCAGAACATTGAATATTTTACCTATGGGCACCCTTCGTGTTGCACGTTCTAATTTATCACCTATTGCGTCAACAGAGCATCAAAGCGCGCAAAATACTACTCATATCTATTAAACCTTTGATGCTTTATTTCTTTCAATAAAATCATAATTCTTGCCAGCCAAGAGCAGACTATTTCTGTAAATTTACCACTTAAATTTACAAAACTATCTTTCTGTTGCACTTTAAATGGACATTCTTCAAAAGCATTGCAGATGTCGTTTTGACTGGCCTTGACCACCACATGGGGGTGGGGAAGTCGTACATTTTTTGCCGAGTCATAGTCCATTTGCAGGCCAAGAGAAGAGTATTTTTGAAAATTAACCGAGCCACTCATTCATGTGGTCAATTAAAAAAAATACTTTTCTCTTGGCCTGTAAAGTGTAATGAGCATTCCTCAATATCACTACAGACGTCGTAGCGAAGTATTAGATTGACACGAGAGACGTTAATAGGTGTGTAGTTGATCTACAGTGTACATTGATCCTATGTTAGCCGCTTCGAAGTTCATATCATTCCTATCTTCTTTAATCCTTCCAGTAGGTTCTATCATATTCATAAAATTAGGCGCTTATTTATTCCTTTTTCTTTTGATCCGTAATGAATAAAGTATTCGAAGTGTTGCAGATTTCATCATTTTGCTTCTCATTCTTCTTCAGAGATTCAGCCGCGCACGTATTAGCATTGTGACACGATTTATTGTATTCACTTGTTGGCAGTACAAACTAATTTATAATGAGAGAAAATGAGCTTTCCCATATGTTACTACCCACAGCAGCGACTGACGTTATTCATTGTCCGCTTTGATATGCGTTTTTGCAAGTGCGAATTATTAAATAACGGGCAGTTTTCTGTAGAAAAGTATTTTATTTTCTGTAGTAATTCACCTTTCCAGAGTACCCACCCATCATATGAAAGTCATAATGAACTGCGTGGTGTGTACAATGACATCATAATGAATGACGTCATGAATGATGTCGATAAGTAAGTCACGAACGCATGTTTGAAGACGGTCTATGGGCTGTCGTACAAATTGTTTGCTTTTACTATTTAATAAATATTCTGTTATGCCTATGGCAGCAACAGCACTCAGTCTAATTAGTCACAAAATATTCAACAACTTCCCTGTATAGTTTTCAGGAAATTGATAGCTAGTGCATTCGGGGATCGATCAATCCAAACACGCGAGGTGTGGGTGGAGCTTAGCTAGTGATGGGCGGGGCATAGCCAAAAATGGAAAGGTCCATTAGGACCAGAAGCACCAAAGTGTCATGCGGCATTGTGCAGTTCCAGATCTAGGTTGATTTTTGTATCAAACACCACGGGTCCAAACCACTTGTGCTGCATATTTTTAGTTATATAGTATGGAAAACTATTATGTTGGAGAGCATCTGATGATACAACACAACGGGCATTTGTTAATCTTGGAACGACACAACAGCTCCGGGCTCATGGAAAGGCCCTACTGTGCAATGGATAGGGGGAAACGTATGACAATCACCTCTGCTAAAATGATGCATTGTGGCTTTTTCTTCAGAAAGCGGCAGTTCCCTGACAAAAAGTGTCACAAACGAAAGTGGCACTCACACAAATGATAAACAAATTGTGACGGACCGACTATGTCGGGTGGCAAGGGTGGTGGTGAAATGCCTCCACCCCTGGCAAGAATGTGTTGCCTTCACCATCTTGCTGTTTCCTCCCTCCCTCCCTCCCTCCCTCCCTCCCTCCCTCCGCAATCATACGGGTAGCCCACATAGCAAATTTGGTTGAATTTCGTTCAACAGTGTCAGAGATGTTGACCCTATTCACAACACCCTAGGGGGCGGGGCCAAATGTTAACGTGCTCATCCACTTCATATTGTTATGGGCAACTCTCATACCAAATTTGGTTGAATTACGTCAAACAATTTCAGAGAAGTTGCATCACAATTAATTTCATGACCCTTTGACCCCCAGTTACAATATCTCTGACGTTTTTACAAACGTGAGGATAATTACATTTACACCATGGCTGGTATACGCACACTTGTGAACAGTTTGTGTTTTAGCTGAACTGAAATGTCAATGGACATTTCCAGTTTTAGATATGCCCCGCCCTGAACTCCCTGACTATCAATTTCACAGAAAACTATATAGGCGAGCTTTTGAATATTTTGAAACTAATTTGACTGGGTGCTGTTTCTACCTATCACGTTTATTAAATAGTTAAGACATACAATTCATACAAGCCGACGGACTAAATTAAGCATTTAAGATGGACTAAATCGAGTCATTCATGACGTAATGACTATGACGTTATCCTACACGCCACGCTGTTCATTATGACATAATATGACGTCACTAATGGCTAAACTGGAAATGGTCATCAACATACAGATGACGAAGGTTCGTTCATTGGTCATTATGGCCATCTATACTATGCATCGTTACCCATCTCCTTATTGTTTTACAACCTCTACATTTGACGATATCCTCTCATAAATTAACATGTGTAGGGAGCTATAGTTATAGCGATTTATGCAGGTTTGCCTGAAAGGTAAACAATTTGACAGACAGACTGACACACAGACTTAAAGAGTTATTAGTTGAGAGTTCCACCTAAAAATTTGAATGGACTCGATCCAATTTCGAATATTTGAGATAATTTTGTATTAGGGCCTATATGAAAGAACTGAAACGCATAAGGCATGTGTTCACGCTTATGCAGATTTGGGGAATATAGTTCATTGGGTAATCTTATGGGCTGGTCCAACAAAAACGACAACATAGTTATGGTCCATGGATAACAGGATGCAAATGTGCCACCTTATAAAACTGATTTCATTGGTGGGTGACACGTATTTGAGCAATCAACCAATTATCCAATGGATTTGAAAATTATACTGCGAACTGAAGACAGGTACCCACGTGGAAGATTAGCTTACAGAGGCTGTACCAGAATGTCTAATGGCTCGTGATTTAGTGAGATCTGTCCAGGCATTACCGCAACAGACATTAATCTGATTAATTTGAAACTTATTCTTGTCCTTCGAGGGATTGCAGATCGTTTAGAGAAAGATTCATTGACCACGACATATCACCGGGGACATTGGGTGCGTAATGCTATATCACAATGACGGTTGTACAATTGTGAAATATATGGCTTTACTCTTTCAAAAACATCCCCGATGCGGCAAAGCTGACGCGTCTATCCAATTTAAAATGGTAATGACAACACGCATGAATACCTCTTTATAACAACTCAGAGTATTACTACAACCGATCAGCGCATGATAGCAACACACGTCAAAGTAACCCCAAATCTATACATTACCCATAAGTACTGCCGTTATATCCATGCTCCTTGATTATATTCTAAACATACACACACTTCCCTGATTCGTTGCGACCTATTTGCACTCGACTACACTTTTACATCACACCCAGGTAAGAGTCTCACTACTGCTATTGACGGACAAATAATCCGGGAAATATATGTGAACAAATCCTCCTCGCGCAAACGATGAACAAATATGTGATGACTTTATAATTTCGCGAATCAGTATATTGATAAGTTTTGACCGATTTAACGCCATAACTGCAGCAAGCTTCAGACAATAATTTCAATGAGTAATAACTCTGGACAAACTGAATGTTTTGAAAACAATTTGACTGAAGCTGGTGGTGGCTTTCAGTCAAATTGTTTTCAAAATATTCAACATATCTAGAGTTATACCCATGGAATGCCATCTGCAGAAACGGTTAGAAAAGCATCACAGTTTTGTATGTAAGTGATTGATATAATGTTTGTCCATTTTGATTGAAGATGGGCTTGTTCGAAGGTGATGGTGTCTTAGACAGCACTTACAAAATTACAAAAAAATGTCCTCACAAAACCACCAAATAATATGCCGATAGAGAATTAGAAAGGATAGAATTACTCATGGCACGATCGACGCAAGTAGCCGAGCATGATTCACGACAATGGGAATGAGGCATAACCTCCAAGCTAAGAATATATTTTGGAAAACTCATTTTTTGGTTAAAATAATGGTCTTGATGTATTGTTATTGCATATTCCGGCTCTGTCACGCATATTTATTCGATGGTGGTTCCATAAGACAGGTGGACATATTGTGCTATCCCGAGCCATTTCATATGGAAACCGACATATAATAAGTGACCCCACCCCCTGTCTTTAAAGACCACGTCTATTGGTTTACACAGTGTCCGTCACGGAAAGCTCAGAAATAACTTAAACTGTTTCCGAAACAATATATAACGTACTGTTAAATATTTTGAACATAATTGGGATGGAAGACATTGCCAATTTATGTTCAAAATATTCAACAGATCATCTCCTACTAACAAAATGTTTCTACTTTTGTTTTCGAAACATGATAACTTATTTCTGAGCTGTGCTGTATAAACCTTCTTTACTGTATAACGGAGGCCGTTCAGTGCGTTGTCATCTCTCAATGACGGTTACATCGATGGCTTCACTGAAATATATTTAGAATGAGTTCACGAAACCCCGGCTGTTAAAGGGGCTCCACTAATTTAAAATGGCATTGATAACACACATTGCTGAGATCTATCTCTAAAACACAGCATTTTATTGAAACATTTAATCTGGAGAATGTGGACGTGAACTAAAATAAACCCACCACGACCGCATCAACTCTTCCAAGAAGAAGGTTAGCAAATCCAGAAATTGTGTATAACATAATGGCCACCCGCCCATCGCATCATTGACATCATTGGCTATTGATGGCTTGATTTACTTCTTATTATCGCGAGTTCTGTGTGAAATCTAACTGACTAATATGCACGTAATCCATCCTATATACACACTACACATAGCATGTTAACCGTACTGGGATACACCAATGATGGAAACCCCGAAGCTAAGCGTATTACCATACTACCAGACATTGGCAATGGCAACACATGTAATAGAACTTCGAAATTACATCGTGAAAATCACCGTTTATTCCCTCCTAATATATATATCCTGACCAAGTATGGTGGCGATCCGATCAAATCTATAGGTGTAGTCGCACTTCAAATGTCAATACTGAAAATCCCCATACATTTCCTATTGGACTTTTTTGCCTACGGGAAAAATTGGTAGCTAGAAATCCCTGTAGCAGAAACATAATAAAAGCACAAGCACACGATTCCAGACTGGTTAGCAGAAGGTGACCCAGTTTGGAGTTGGTCGGATGAAAACCGTAGGACGGAGGAGATGCGGTGCAAAAATTTTGACGAAGAATAAGAGAGAAAGAAAGAAGACAGAAAGAAAGAAAGAAAGAAAGTAAGAAGAAAGATCCTGAGTGATTTGAATAATCAGTGATTGCATCACAGATAAATAAATAAATAAATTTTGTAAGTATTTCCACTGACGTATAGCACTTACAAAAATAGGTAGTGCTGATAGTAGTGGTAGTAAATGCGACGACGACGACGACGACGACGACGACGACGACGACGACGACGACGACGACGACGACGACGACGACGACGGCCATGACTACAACGACCACGAGTGATGTTTGCATGTAGTGAGCCTCCTGATTTCTGAGGGATGTGGCACCCGAACTCTCCCGTCTTGTACATGTGACACACCTATGCAAATAAATTGAAGTTAGCAAGGGACACAGGACTAACATAGTAAATTATTTTAAGTTGTCTCTTTAATGATGGCCCTTGAAACTAGGGGACACTGTGCAAATGCACCTGTTGCACTGTCTATAGATTAACCTTCGATGGGGTCGATACATTGTTAATTTATTACTTTCGTTACAGGAGCGGGTCCATGAGCAGACCAGCGTTAGCTAAATCAAACAGGGGATTTGTGGGTCTTAGTTGGAACATTTTAAAATTTGTGTGCTCTCAGATGGCCTCTACTGCATTTCTAGAGGTAAATATGGACCCTCAGTTGGGTGCTAATTATTCGAATTTTGTGACTTTAATTATGGTTTAAAATTTGCGTGGGTGAGTGTGATGGTTTTCTCATTGGTGCACCACACCGTGGTCTTGACGGTATTAAGAATGGGCCTAATTACTCATAGCATTCAAAATCTAAGAACAATTAAATTCCAAAGATAAAGCAGCCACAACTTTCAGTCCAGTTAGTGTAACAATCATGAGCAACAAAATTCAGTCCAAGGAGTCACAAAATATATGTGAGATGTCAATGAGATAGATCCTGGTGTGACGTATAACGATGAAGCACCCTTGATGGACGCATTCTTAATTAAATTAATTTCTAAGCTAGTAAACAGTTAACTATAGACAAACTAGAGACTAACTACGGACGTACAGATGTACTAGAAAGTGTGGTGACTGTGGTACTACCAGTGCAAACAGTTGAAATGTGGTGATGGGAGAAAGCGTACACCAGGCGGGGACAGGGCACCATTCCAGCGGGGGAGTGGGTTGGGGGTGGTGTGTGTGTGTGTGTTTGCGTGCGGAACCAACTGAACATCCTGGTTTAATCAGTCTTCAACCACACTAACGCTGCAGGATGCTGCAGTCTTGGTGTGGTGGTAGCGTCTGTAATGTGGCTAAATTTTATATTAAGGGGAAGAGGAAAATATATTTATTTCTGTATAGGTTCTACTGACTTGTCTTGTTAATTAGGAATGGACAGAGCTGTGTAGGCTACTCGAGACATATCGAGACAAAACAATAGTGTTATCTCCCACTCTAATTAGCTGTGGGTAATGGTGTTCTATAGATATAGCTATATATTCCAATAGAGGGATCCATTTCTAGGTAAGCCCCGCCCATTTCTAGCAAAGCTCTGCCTACGCTTACACGTTCTGGAATCAATTTATATACTTCGAATCCTGTATTCCAGGGATCCCAAATTCAACGTAATTATTGAATATTTTGAAACTAAGTTGACTATATCAAGATATTCAACAGTAAATCCAATAAAGATATACAATTCGTACACTTGGCGGACTTTTCATTGCGCATATGACGGAACTAGATATGTCACTATATATTGTGTCATCAGCCTACATGTGGCATAATTGAGTACGGCGGCATATACTTGAGTGACAAAGCAGTGTGACATATTGATGACGTGTTAGCCAGCTCATCATTCACTAATCATAAAACACGCTAATCAATAGACGAGGCGTAGACGTGTATGTGTGACTGCTGAATATTAAAATAAAAGTCTAAGAGTATTCGTGTCCTGAGACTCTGACAATCCGAACTTCCAAGTAGCTAGATTACAGGAGTACACCACAACTCCCTGATCGTTCCCTGACTCATGATACTCTGAAATCATTCATGTCCTGAGACTCTGAGAGCATTCCTGAGCTGAGAGTTTGAGAGCTTTCGTGTCCTGGGACTCTGAGACCATTCGTGTCCTGAGATTCTGAGAGCATTCGTGTCCTGAGACTCAGAGAGTATTTGTGTCCTGAGATTCTGAGAGCATTCATGTATCATGAGATCTCCTTTGATAGGAGTTCGAGAAAAGCATCTCATGTGTACTAAGTGACCATTGGCGTAGTACACTCACCACCCACCCACCCACCCACAGTTATTGATAAAGAGATTCAAATTTTAAAGAGACAAGAGCGTTCCTATTCATACGAGACTACATTATTGAAGGTAAAATGAGATGAAGAAATGCGCATAGTCTTCTGTATGACGACGGGCTCAGAAAACAGAAAAATAATCGCTACACGAGTCTTTGGCTGTAGTAGTAGTAGTAGTAGTAGTAGTAGTAGTAGTAGTAGTAGTAGTAGTAGTAGTAGTAGTAGTAGTAGTAGTAGTAGTAGTAGTAGTAGTAGTAGTAGTAGTAGTAGTAGTAGTAGTAGTAGTAGTAGTAGTAGTCCAAGTGAACGCACGCGTTTATTTAGCTCTGCAATTGCTGCCCGAATTTGCTAGTTTCTAGCGCGATTTTGTAGATAAATTTTATACATATATTTCGTATTAGTATTTCCTTTCAAACTTTATGTTTAATTTGAAAATTCTTGTCTTGGTTGGAGCGCATTTTGTGTCTCCATTTTCTAAAGGCATTCCTCTTAGCTGGCGGTTTCCGCCATTTAATAGGGCTCCTCTTACTGTGGTCAATGCAATACATTTCTCCCCGCGCCAGTCTGCTATTTCTATAGTTCGTAGGCTAGCGCATTATATTTGGCAAGATCGCTTGAGTGAGTGGATTTAATTCCTTTGTCATTTGTAAGCACAAGCCTAGTTCTTTAACTATATAAATCCTTAGAGTCAGTTGGCTGTCCCCGGTCAACTCGAACAGACTACCAAATATATGACTGTACTATCTATTCATATATTTGTTAGTATACTTTAATCGGCTAGGTGTTAGTGAACCACTTAGAAAGTGGTTCAAACTAACAAATATACGACTGTACTCTCTATTCGTATATTTGGTGGTAGACGTCAGGGTTTCAAAAGGGGACACTATTTATTTAGTGCTTAGCTCTTTCCCTGACGTCCTGGTGTTATATAAGTATATATTTATTATATATTGTAGAAGTATGGGGTTCCTCCTTTGATAAACCACCATGGCAACCTATAAGCGTACCCTAGGCCGTAAAATAACAACTAAGGGGTGGGGTGTCACGGCTATCGACGTGTATCATGGGTTAAAAGACGTCGTTGGCGCGGGACCTGCTACTTTGCAGGGGCTTATCAATGTTACTAAAACTGTATGGAATGTAACAGTGTCAAATGAGGGGGTCAAGGAAAAGCTTCTGGAAGATGTTCTTATTGTAAAAGGTGAAGTTTGTAACGTGGAGGAAATCGAGTCAGATAGGTTGCTAGTGAAGAAACAAATGTTTGCTCTGTGGTTCAGTTGACCATTTTAAATGGCGCTGTCCAAAAAATCAAAACAAGCCCTCAGTATCAGGAGATAATCGCCCATTAAAGGATGCAACTGAGTCAAATGCTTCTGAAGCAACCGCTACGGAAGCTGTTGTTTTGGTTCATGCCACTGTAAATGACACAAACAAATCATCAAATCCTGTTAAAGTAACTACAGTTGATGAAATTCATGTATTAGAGGAGGGTATAACCTTAATTCAAGAAAATACTCAAAATGCAGTGGAGCCAAACGTTGCTGTAAAAGACGCAGGAAAATGATGATCTTACAGAAGAGCAAGTTTACAATTCCTTATAAGATGAATTAAAATTAGGACAGGATAAGTTTAGGACTCAGAAGACAGAAAGTTCATTCGATTTTCCGCTAAGCCCACTTGATTTAAGTCAGCTTGAAGATATGGTAAATGATGCTCCTGCCAAATGTTACTTAAGTAGCAATAAGCGTCATAAAGAAGACAATAGCTCAGAATCTGAGATTGAAGTAAATGATATGGATGATGATACAATGTCAGTTGCAGAATCAGATGTGCCCATTCCAACAGAGTTCGCAGATGAAAGATGAAATGGTAATGTACCGATCAGAAGGGGGTGAAGTGTTAGTGCCATATGTAACGGCGAGAGGCGTGAAATCTCGTCTACTGCGCCATGATTCTGATATTTCCAAATATGAATATTGGTCTGTGGTAGAACTAGGAAATATTGAATTCGCAGGGAAATTAGGTAAATGGTCTAAGAAACGAGCTAAAACCCCCAAATCTAGTTAATCTAATGATGGCGGTTGTAAACATCATTTTACAAATTATGATTATCTGCACCATCAATTGCAGAGGATTAAATACCGAATTCAAGCAGCGCCACTTGCTTGAAGAATTAGCAAATGAGAGAGTTGATATTGCTTTTCTAAAAGAGACCAAAATTCAAAAAGCTGAAGTGTATGAATCTCTCAAAGATATTTCAAAAGGGCAGATTTTGTTTTCTTTATCACAAGATAATAGTGCGGGAGTGGCCATTCTTATCCTGCCCCGCTGTCTCGACAATGTTGCCGTTATATCGTCGTCATCAGATCCAAATGGACGATGGATTTGTGTATCAATTGATGTACTAAACACAAGTTTAAATTTGATGTGCCTTTATGCACCTACCTCTCATCAATTGCGCCGTGAATTTCTAAATGATGTTTCCACAATAATTCAAGACAGAACGCCTGAAAACCTAATTATGGGCGGTGACTTTAATTGCATATTATACGAGGCAAAAGACAGAAACTCTGGGTCTAATTTTAATGACACATCGCATAATATTTTGAAAGACATTTGTGAAAATAAAAGCTTGTTAGACACTTATCGGATTGAAAATCCAGAAGGCCAGGAATTTACTTGGTTTTCAACCGATGGAAGGTTAGCTTCAAGGTTAGACAGGATCTATGTAGAACGTTCATTGAAAGGTTACATGTGTAAAACTAACATAAAACCAGTAACTTTCTCTGATCACAATATGTTTTCCATCACATTAGACAATGCTGACTGGGTCAAACGAGGAGATGGATTTTGGAAACTTAATGTAGCATTGCTACGAGATAGTTGCTACCGCAAATGTGTGGAAAGTTGTTGGAGGCATTGGGATGAAAGAAGAGGTTCGTATGAATGTATAACAGACTGGTGGGAAGATGCTAAATCAGACCTGAAATATATTTCAAGGCAGTATTCCATTAGGAAAGCACGTGAAATACGAAAGCGTAAAAAGGGGCTTCAGAGGTCGTTGTGTAAAATTAATAAGAACATTAATGATGGGGAATATAATTATTACGAACTATTAGTTAAATTAAAAGGTAAACTAAATGAAATAGAGCAATATCAGTTTGATGGCGCCAAAATAATGTCAAGAGCACAAATGCACACCGAGGGTGAAAAGCCTACACGTTACTTTTGTAACTTGGAAAAAGCAAGAGGTATAGAGAAATTAATGCGCTCACTGAAGACTAATGATGGACTATCAGTGTGCTCAAATGCAGGAATGATTGAAACAGTATCCGAATTTTACAAATCATTGTATAAATCTGAGGGAAGCGAGGAAACTGCAACTAGAGATGTTTTAGCTAATATAACGAAAAGACTTCCAGATTCATGTCGCGAAAGCTGTGACCAATCAATAACAATTGATGATTTGACAAAATCCCTCAAAGGTATGAAGTTAGAAAGGTCTCCTGGATGTGACGGACTTCCAGTTGAATTTTATCAAACATTCTGGCACATATTTGGGCCAGTATTAGAAGAAATAACAACCAGCATTTTTAAGCAAGGGCATCTCCCTACATCGATGGCCCAAGCATATGTTCGGCTTATAAACAAGAGGGGTGACAGAAATAAAATACAGAATTATAGACCAATCTCTCTACTCTGTGTAGATTATAAGATTATTACTCGGGCACTAACATTAAAACTTGGCGCAGTCCTAGGCGAAGTCATTCATGATGATCAAACCTGCTCTGTGCCAGGAAGATCAATATTAAACAACACTTTGCTTATACGGGACCTTATTCAATTAGTTGAAAAGGATTGTATCCCAGCAGCAATAATAGCACTTGATAACGAGAAGGCGTTTGACAGACTAGAATGGGATTTCTTGTTTATGTCTTTAGACCATATTGGCTTTGGTTCAAGATTTGTTAAATGGGTCAATATGTTATATACTGATATAACAAGTTGCTATTTAGTTAACAATCAGCTATCCAAACCTGTAGTGTTGGAACGAGGTGTCAGACAGGGTTGCTCACTGTCCCCGCTTCGATTCGTCATAGCTATGGAATCGTTGGGGGCCACATTGAGGCAACGAAATGACTTTCAAGGAATATGTATACGTGGCGTAGAAAGGCCACTAAAGGTTTCTCAATATGCAGATGATACGACTGTGTTTGCGGGTAAAAATACGGATTTTAGAATTTTAAATGGAGTATTAACAGATTTGCAAAAGCCATCAGGACTTAAAGTCAATAAAGATAAATCTAAGGGATTGTTTTTGGGCGATTGGAAGGGCAGAATTGATAATGTGATGGATATTAACTGCTCAAATGATGTCATAAAATTTTTGGGTATTTACTTTGGTAGAGAACAAAATGTATTACTAAACTGGGAAGAAAGGATATCCAAGCTAAAGTGTGCATTACTAAATTGGAAACGACGTCGCCTAACTGTCTTTGGCAGGACATTTGTCCTTAATAATTTAATTTTATCTGGACTGTGGTATACCGCTTCTGTAGTTCATATGCCCAAATCAGTAGAGTCAAAGATCAACATGCTAATCTTCTGTCATAGGTGACCCCGGGTATGTCTGCTGGTCCTCGTACTCGAGTGGAGTACCGCCCAGTGTCAGATTGCCAACCTTGGTTTTGGTGGACAGTGAGAATAGCATGGCTGATGATTTTTCTTTGTTGATGGTAATACACCAGCGATTGGCCCAAGCTGTAATTCTGTCCAAGGCGAGCTGCATTCTGTATGTGGCAGTCGTTGTGTACTCCTCGGTGCACCAGAGTACGAGGTCATCTGCATAGAGGGCTGCTTGGATCCCATTGGGCAGCTCTGCTACAATATCATTAATGAAGGGTATGAACAGAGTTGGTGATAAGACTCTGCCTTGTGGTACCCCTTGTCTCAGCAATACATTCTGTCCAGATTGTCCATCCACCAGCACTGCGATTGTGTAGGTATGACTTGGTCCATCGGAACATGTTGCCACCGATGCCTGTGCGCCGGAGCTTCACGAGGAGGCCATCCTTCCACACCTTGTCAAATGCCTTCTGCAGATCAATAAAGGCAGCTAGCATCACCTTCTTGGATTGAAAAGTGTCCTCTATGACCTGTGCAAGATGTGTTGTTTGATCTTCTGTGCTCCTGTATCTTCTGAAGCCAGCCTGCTCTGAAACTATAGTGTTCTCCGACTCCAGGTACCACTGCAACCGCTGGTTGACGATGTGCTCCATGGTCTTGCATATGCAGCTTGTAAGAATGATAGGACGGTAGCTCAGCACTTTCGTCTTGTTCTCCCTTTTTTCAGAATAGGAGTCGTTCTGGCTTCCTTCCAGCACTGAGGAGCCTCTCCAGTGGTCCAACTGAGATTAAGGATATCTACCAACTTGCGGAGAGATGCATTACCAAGGTGTTGGATCATTTCATTCGTAATGCCATCTGGCCTGGGAGATTTCTTCTTCTTCAATTGGTGGATAGACTTCTTCAGTTCTGCTAAACTAATGTCAACTTTCATTGCATCGTGAGTGTTGGTGTCTGTTCTTTCCTTTTGCTCTTTTCTAACCTCTTTTTGACGCATTAGTGGTATAGAAATGTTGCTTTCTTTTGCATATGCCTACGCAAAGGCATCTGCAGCCATCTTTCCTGACAGTGTTTGTCCATCTTCTTCAAGAGTAATCTTCTCTCCCCCGACACCCTCATCATTCAGTGCTTTAGTCAGTCTCCATAGCTTTGTTCTGTCTCTCTCTAAATTAAACCCTGCCGTCTTTTCCCTCCAGCTTCTTCTTTTGGCCTCCAGTTTGGTCTTTAGATACCTGGCTTTAGTTTGTTGTAGTGTGAAGTGGTTTTCATGACAGGGATTACCCTCTGCATCTTCTCTGGCCTTGTCTAGTTTATCCTGTGCTGCTTGCAGTTCTGTTCTCCAGTAGGGGCGGTAGTTTTTCCTGAACCCTCGAGGAATCGCTTCGTTGGCAGCCTTGAGGATACTTGAATTAAATTCCTTGACCGCATTGTTGATGTTTCTCCCTTCTACTGCTATATTTTGGGTAAGCTCATTGGAACGAATGCCGACAGACTCCAATTTGCCTTTTTGTAGTTCCACCTTGGATGTTGAGGTGAACTTGTTGAAATACTTCCAGAAAGAGAGAGGAGGACTGGGCGGTGGTCGCTTCCTCCTAACTGCGATCCGACCACTCTACTGAGGTTTCTGTGAATGTCTTCTGTACAAAATGCCAAGTCCGGCGTTGTTGTCGAGTGCCACCGGCGCGAGTAGAAGGTAGGCTGATCTGTGGGATCGTTGACAAGTAAAAGGTGCTTTTCATCTTGCCATGCTTCAATGTCTTCTCCTCGTTTATCAAGTGTTCTGTATCCCCAGCTCTGAGACTGGCTATTAAAGTCTCCCGCAATGAGGAAGTGGCAGTCCGGGACCTGGATTGTGTCAAGTGAGAGATTCTTGTCATTAGGGCAGTAATAATTGACAATGTCAATCACAGAGTTGCTGGTTGTTACCTTGATCTTGATATATTCTGCCTCTTCCATAAAGGTTTTGATCCAGCTGGCGTTCACGCTGTTTCGGACCAAGGTGATCACCCCGCCTTTCTTTCTTCCTCTTCGATCACACCGGAAAATCTGGTAACCTCTGATCTTAAATGGTTTTCCTTCTTGCAGGTGTGTCTCTTGGATGCAGCAGATATCACTCTTGTTTTCGTACAGGAACTGTTCAAGCTCTGATTTCTTGTTGGTAACCCCTTCTGCGTTCCAGTGCATGATGTTGATACTGGGGTTATCTTTGGGTTTGGTCTTCTCTTTCGGTTGGCCAGTAGCTCTCCATCCTCGTCTCCTGGCTCCACAAGACGAGTTGATGGGACCTCCAGTAGCTGAGGGTGGGCTCCTTCGAGGCGTGGAGCCCGGCGCTGCACCTGCCTGGCGGATCCTCACAGGGCGAGCACCATTTCGTTTGATTCGATCTCCAAGTGTCATTCATTTGCGTTGTGCATAATGCTCTGGTTAGACCCTCAAAATGTCTGGATTGACACCCAGTGGGTTACACCCCTGCGCCACGTTAAGGCCGAGCATATAGTCTTAAACAGGGGGTTGTGATATATGATAATAGAGTATTTTAGCTTGCACTGTTTTGACATGTTAGGTTTGTATTTCTATTAATAAAGCCTGCTTTTTCAACCGATTTTTTATGGGGGTTTGCAAGCCTTTTTAAAGGAGTTCCTCCAGGAAGTGTATCCGACTGCGTCAGCGTCGGATTTTCAAAAAGAAAAAGAAAAAAATAGTAGTAGTAGTAGTAGTAGTAGTAGTAGTTGTTGTTGTTGTTGTTGTTGTTGTTGTTGTTGTTGTTTGTAGTAGTATTAGTAATTTTGTTTGAGGAAAGCCATATGGCATTCATGTTAACCCTTTACTGGTTAAATTTGTTCAATAACGTCCAAATATGCGCTTACTTTTTTAATGCACAGGCACAGACAAGGTCATTCCCGAGAATATGCCTCTGGAATGACTGTCTCGGTTCCCGCGCCAGTCATTACAGCGGCAAGTTTAAAAAAATACTCCAATCCCCGCCGGCAAATGGACATTGCCCAAGATCACTAAAGTCACCGCCTTTGGCTGACTCTCATGAAAGGGTTAATGTAGAATGATTTAGATGGATATTCTGGACAGCTATTTGAGCTTTGCTTTTACAAAGATGTCACGTAGATTCGGGTTTTTTCTAAACGCGATAACTGGACGCTTGTTAAAGGGTTGTTTCAGTTTCTCCTGTAGGTTTTGATACTCATCTTTCAAGATTTTGAAAATTTTAACGTTTTTCCGATTATAGGTCAGAATGAACGGAATTTTGTCACGTTGATCAGATAAGCCTGGGTCCGAGTTTATTCCCCTTGGCCACTGTGTTTCGAGTTCTTTAATCCAAAACGATTCTGGAAGTTGTCTTTGTTTATCAGTTTCTTCTGCCGTATCTGAAAGGGATGGCTGTTCAATCGACATAATTTCAAAGTCACGGGGGACTAGATGGTCAGGAAGATTAAAATGTTCGGAAACATGTGTGTCTTCCTCTAGCCTAATAGCTGAGAGGTGTCGGGTTGCCCGCCGTCTTAATGGACATTTGGTTTCGCCGACATACTGTTTTTGGCACAATTTGCATGAAATTAGATAAATAACAGTTTCTGAGTCGCAATCTAGATTATACTGAAGTTGGAACTTGCTTTTGTTTTGAAAGCTCGTGAAAGTATTCTGGTTTGGGAGAAATTCATCTAACTTGCACCTTTTCCTTCCGCATTTGTGGGATTCACCTACACCTATAATCCGACGATTGTGAGAAATGTTGGTAGGCCGATGATTTTAGGCATTATCTGGAATGGTTTCCAAGCCGTCCAATGTTTCAGATTTGATTTTGCGCAAGAATCGTGCGGAGTAACCTCGTGATTTGAGGGCTTTGAATAAAGTAGAGCACGCTTCTTCAAAGTTTTTCCTATCACTCGAGTTCCTGTGAAAACGGATTATTTGCGATTTTACAATTCCTTTAAAAGTATGCGGCGGATGGAAAGGTTTTTTGTGTGATAGCTGATGCGAATCAGTTGGTTTGAAATACACTTTGTAGTCTAAGTAGCCAGTTGTTTCATACTTTAGATCTTTATATACAGCTACATCCAGGAAATCTACAGACATCTCGTCAATGGTTGCTTTTAATTTGATATTTGGATCGTGATTGTTTAGAATTTCGAAAAATTCATCAAACTCTGCCTTTGTGTGTTGCCAAATCATGAAAATGTCATCAAGGTACCTGCGATAAATGAGAGGCTGTTTTGGACGCTTTTCTAGCGCTTCCTCCTTCCACTCTGCTACGTAAATATTGGCAAAACATGGGCTAAGGCGCTTGCCCATCGCGCAGCCACAAATTTGTTGGTGAATTAGGCTCCGCTCTAATATAGATTTGTGTCGTTGTATATGGAGGAAGGTGGCGCAGAACCATTCATATCATATGAAACTGGGAATGATGGCTATGCTTGTCAAAACATATTATCATAATGCAACAGCGGTTTGAACCGGTGTGAAGCAATTTTTTTATATATACATGACATATCCCTGTATTCAGTATCTGTCACAATTATGTACTTTCTGCATTATCTCCAGGTGGATAGATGCACGGCATCTCGTAACTCTATATTAATTATTACATTGCAATAATGACAATGATATATTATAATGGACAATTCCCTGAGCCGATTATTTCAGTAAATGTGTTTTGCAAAAGCGCTTTGAACTAACAATGCTGACCAATTTGCATTAATTTCATACTATTTTGCTGAACACTGATGTTTTATTTAGTGCTCATCTACACCAATCCTAAAAGCAAACACTGCAATTATCACGATAGGTGCAATAAACCTTGTCCAGTGGGTCCTGAGATATAAAGATTTATCTTTTCGAAAAAGTAGATACGTCGCTTTGGTCCGTTTTGCTGAATTCTGCTGTTTTATTTAGCACTCATCTACACCTATGCAAAAAGCAAACACTGCAATTATCACAATAGGCATAACTAACTTTGCCCAGTGGGTCCTGAAATATCATCATTTATCTTTTCGAAAAGGTAGATCCGTTTCTTTAGAGGTGTATTCTCGGCACGAAAGCCCGCATCTATTGGGCTGAAGGAATATTCATTAGTTTATAAATGTAGACATTCCAAGCATACCATTTTATAAGCGCTCTCTCACTGGCAATGATTTCCCGTTGGCATCTATTATAACGTTTTTGCCTGATAATGCACATGCATAACACGTGTGTGGCATCAACTTGTAGCATGTTCAGCCTCCCGTAATAATCTGTCATGCAAAATTTAGGTTCACTGGTATTGTTTCAAGCTGTGAGCTGTGGCGAGCATGTACCCTTAATTTCTGATACCAAACCTGTCAATCATTGCCATGTATAGCGACAAGATCCAAGCCTCACCTGGCAAAATAATTCCAGTAATTATGGCGTGTTGCTTACCATTTCTTAATAAAGGAAAGATGTCCCTGTATTAAAGGTATCAGGCTCTACCTCTTTGGTAGATATACTTTGAATAAAACACCCTACCAAATGATAATAGTCCAGTATAGATCGCTTGGTACATTGACATTGGCGTAGTAATGCCTAGAATAGTGGTCAATTTGTGGTCTTGCCTGCTTATATTGGATTTAATCGTTTTCTGCAAAAACTTGAAGATTGAACTTTGTAAACTTTCAGTAGAATTAACCAGGAATAATTTGCCATTGGTTAATGGAACCAGTATATGTTAGTCATTCGCGCAGCTCATCGTGTAATGGCATCAGTGGAATAGGGTCATCTAAAATATATTGCCTATGTAAGTAAAATAATCACAATGCCAGCTATTTTAGATTGGATTAAAAGTTCTTGTTTTCTGTCCCAGTAACTATTCTTGGTCAAATTCTTTGTTAAATATTCTATGGAATCGTTGATATTCAAGGCATTATCTGCGATTTGACAGAAAGTTATTACCTGACGTTGGCAAGCGGTAAATGAAACGTAAACTCGCATGCGCAGAAGGGGCCATGTGTGTTTTGATGCCAAGAGAAGGCAGGGTTTTTTTTACATATGGTCAGAAGACCATCTACCTGAAGGAGAGATATCATGTAGCCCTAGATACACATTTCCAATGAAGACTGACTCGTACGAAATGACTACATGTTGTTAATGGCAATATGTGCCGTTAATGGTAACATGTGCCACTCTATAATGAGGCCACACGAGACAAGCTTCACTGCAATTACAAACTAAGTATTTCATTATGACCAATATATACCACCACACCCCTATAACAGGACTCCGGTATTATGAATTCCTGTCCCATGATAGTTGACAGTGCAATCTTTTGATGTACACATGTACCTGCGATGTGCATCCAGCAACCAATGATCAGGCCTCTAATGAGCTATAGGCGACGGAGAATAGTCAGCAGGCTTTTAGAATTGATCTATCCACTGACCGATATGCGGATGTTTATTGGAGGCGAGGATAATGCCAATCACCGTGCTATAATTGCTCGTTTACTGGGTTGATTTGAACCATTGCAGACAAATTTCAGACAGTAATTAAAATCGCCTGTTTGGAGATATGTTAGTCTGGCGTTAGAATCCCGTGTTTGCTTTGATATGTTGAGCATCTCGTGATAGGTTTAAAATTTTGGCTAATTAAAGTAATATACATGCAACGTTATTCTAGAAATAGCCCGGCTATTGAGTGGGCATTGTTAATACTTACCTTGAATTTATTTTACTGAGAATACACATTAAATACACAGTTCTTGACCCCATTGCTTTCTTCTGATAGGCGGCACGTGTTAACGGGTCAACAGGGCTAAAGGGCCTCTGAGGTGCCCTTCGGAAATGTGAATTTACAGTCCAAAAGAAAATTATTTGGAAAATAACAGAGCCAGTCATTCTAGTGGTACATTAAAAAAAATGATCTTCTTTTACGATGCAAATCGACATTACTTAGACAAATACTTAGGTCTTATTGAACACTATGTTCACTTTCACGGAACAATGTCGCCGTTTCATGCGAATTCAGATATAGCCTATAATTATATGATCACAAAATATATGTTGCTTTTTAAAAGGAAATGCTGCATAGAGCCACTATCAGTCGACACCGACTTGCCGGCGTTACAAACTCTACACTGACAGTACAATTACATGTACATACACAAGCATATAATATCAGGAAAGCATTCAAATCAAATCATTTACTGTTAGCAAACTAATTACCCAGATTTACATTCAATTGCAACTACACAAGTCAAACATATGAATACCTAATACAAAACAGGCCACAGTCTCCAAAACATATACCTCCAAACGTACGATTTCTCCATAGGAGCATTGCCAGCGGGCGGGAAGTTCTGCTTAAAATAGTATTTTGTCATCTATTTGCATCAGAAAGAATTAAACGTCCAAACTGTAGTTAGACAATATTTAGAAATACGAGGCGGCAATACCAGAGGTAGAATGGCACAAACCAATGACTGGGTCGGTTTTAACATTAAGGCAATCGATCATGTACATGCGACTCAGGATGTCATTATGCTAGTTTGTTCCTATTAATGTACCAGGAACAATATACTAAGGTATTAGAAACCATATGGAAACGCAAATAATATTTTAATTCTATTGTTCTCAGAATTGAGTGTTTCCTTATAGCGATTGGCAAGCCATTCCAAGATGCAAGTCTGCAGAATTGCGCAGTGGAGACTGGCGTACTCAGTCACTGCAAGATCCTTCGATAGTGTCATTGATGGTAAGAAATGAATCTACTTTATAATAAAGCCATCACGATCATCCAGGAAATTTCAGACATATTTAACGAATATCTGGTGCTCTACATTTGAAGAGAAAATCTCCATGCGTTTCAAAGTTTAACAAAGACAGAAATGATCAACATTAGTTTCCTGAAACGCGCAAGAGTTCGAAGATTATAGATTATAATTCCAATACTTTTCTCAAATCAGTAGCTCTCAATATTTTGATTTTCCGTACTTTTTAAGTTCTAACAGTTATGTGCCCATAAAAATTGCTTCACGTTAATTCACACCTCTGCTGCATTATATAGGCTTTTGACAAGCCTAGCCATTATTACCAGTTTACTTTGTTATGGATGCTTCTGCGCCAACTTCTTTCAAATACAACGATACAAATGTAATCTATTATATGTAATAACAATGCAGCATGTGGTATATATATATATATACAGCCTGTGATGGGCACCTTTATACGTTACATTGTTTAAATTAATGATATAGTATAACATAAATTACCTTTCAACTTAAACTTAAATTTGTAAAATGCTAGCATTATTAGCTATTGTGTTAAATCGGAACTGCCTTTACATGTTGAACAATCCTAGACACATCCATGTCACGGCCACTCCACACATATCCCGTGACCACCCACATCACTGGCGCATCACTCATCTATACGAGATCATACTCTCCTAAGTCCCAACAGTGATTAACATTGACACACATTTGGTACATTATTGGCACTGTGAATGATGACCATGCTTGTCAAAACATATTACCATAATGCATCAGAGATTTAAACTGGTGTGAAGCAATATATATATATATATATATATATATATATATATATATATATATATATATATATATATATATATATATATATATATATATATATATATATATACATGGGTACCCCTGGATTCAATATATATCACAACTATGTACTTTCTGCATTATCTCCAGGTCCTTGGTGGATAGATGCACGGCGTAACACTACAGCAATTACCACATCACGATGACGGCAATGATGCATTAACAATATTGATTGTTTAGCTAAGCTGGCGCTGGAGATGGCCTCTGGGCGTATCTATATTTGTAAAAAATTACTTGGCGGGGTGGGATGTGGACAGATGCATTTTATTTCATATTTTATACTTAAACCAAATTGTCCATCTAATATCTATTGCAACGTCGCTTTGAGCTAACATTGAAAATCTAAATTTCCAGAAAAGCATACAGGTAATCTGTTGAATATTTGGAGCTAATTTCAATAGGTCTGTTGCAACCCATGGCAGCAACAATGCCCAGTCAAATTAGTTTGAAATATTCAACATAATGTTGAATAAATAGTAAAGACATACAATTCATTCAACAATGCTTAGTCTGTCGTCAATTGAGCGTTCGTGACAAACATAGCTACACCATGCATAACCTAATTGATTATGATGTCATCCTACACGTCAGGTAGTTGATTATGACGTCATATTACCGATGAATGAACTGAGAATCCTCCATTATCACAATAGGGGTAACAATAACTAGCAATGTATGGCTAAATAAGCGCCTACTGCCCTCGGGTTTTTTTGTTTTTTTATAAGATTCTATTGCAAGGATTTGGTCTATGGAAGATTTATCACATGACTCATTGTACTATGCATCTTTGTGTTAGATTGGTGTTAGACAGTCGAGTTCTCTGATAATGCTTACTACTGGACATGGCATTGCCAGTACCGGCCCAGCAACCTGCATTTTTAGGGTTAACATTTCTTTAGCAAATGCACACCACATCTTTCACAAAAATGCAATGTGTATCAGACAATCATCTTGCAAAATTGTGATTAATATTGACAAGTTTATGTTTGTTATATAATTCTGAAAGAACAATGCACTGTATATTTATACGTTATTTCAAACGTTTGAAGAATTATGGTAATATGTTATAGACTGACATAACCATTAACTGTAAATCATCTATCATATGTCTATGGCGTAATTCTCAACCCTATATATCAGCTCTGTGTCATGCTGACTCACAATCCACAGTTCCCACACTCGATAAATGAACATTAGATAAATTCTCTGATAATGACGGCATGGATATATCTTAACGGATAATACATTTTGCCTTCTATTTTTTTCGAAAAAGTTTCCTTGTACTCTCTTTGGTGATTATTTTTACGCAAACAATAATGCCTGAATCCACTATTAGCTATGACCAGCACATCTCTAGCTACGCTCCGCCCATCTTTTGCGCAGGTTGGTATCAATGTATCTACTTTGAATCCTGAATTACCCGAATCCCATATTCATCGCAACTATACAGTGAACATGTTGAATATTTTGAAACTAATTGGACTGATATGCAGCAACAGCACCCAGTCAAATGAGTTTCAAACTATTCAATAGAATGTTAATTAAAGACATACAATCCATACAACTGGCAGACTATCACAGCATCATGACGGAGTATTATCTGTCTATGGACCTTTCCCGTTTTAGTTTTGCCGCACCCATCACTAGCTAAGTGCCACTCACTAGCAATTTCCAGAAAACTATACAGGTAAGCTGTTGAATATGTTGAAACTAATTCGCCTGGCTGTTGTTGCTGACTATGACAAAATATTTAACAGAATGTTTATTAAATGGTAAAGATATACAATTTGCACGTGTCAGACTATTAAGTGTTAAAGACGGACTAATATCGAGTCATTCATGCCAAGTAATTATGACATCATCCTACCCTTACTTAGTCAAGTATGACGTCATATGACAGCATATGATGGATGAATAAACAGGAAAGGTTATTTATGATTGTGATGTCAACCTATATGTGACGTAATTGATTATGACGTCAATACTTGAGTGAAGGATTGGATTCATCCATTGATCAGCGAAGTTGTTATACACCTCTACATGGGAGAGAAACCACCTTTATCCCTCTAACATTTAAATATATGTACAAAAATTAAAATCTTCTGAATTAAAAATATCCATTTGCAGAGGAAGAGAATATTATTCTTGGAAATGTATTACTTGAATAACTGGCTCAGTTATCAGCCACTTATTTCAATGGTAAACTTGCACAAATAGTCTTCTTTTAGCCTGGAAATGGATATTCTTCTTACAAAACCCACTTAGAAGATGTTTTGTCTGGATTAATGATGTTGCGCTCCATTCGTTCAATTGAATCAATTCCATCCATTGAAGCACTCTTGCATCGTGATAACCTAAGAAGACAAATTCCGATTTCCAAATATAGAATACTGATCTCTGTAGATTTTGTTTTCATGCGTGATCACTGTTCAATATCCTGTGCATCTAATAGGTGATGTAACGTCCATTGCGGTAAAAAACCCACACACCATACATACATATATATATATGTGGTAAAAGGCAGTGTGATTGGGGCGGGATCCCGTCTCATTATCCTGATATCGGCACTGGTATGTACACCTATTACCAGTTGGCTAAAACCTTGGGTCAGCAACAATATGCACACAGTTGGCTGAAAAAGGTTGGCAATTTTTAAACATGATCTCATAGAAACGTCTACATTTTTAGCATCAAAATTATGGTTCTCGACATCTAAGCTCTGGACCTCCGTTTCCATATACAAAACCGTTATGTTATAGCAGTGCGGGATATTCAGAACTGTATAATGAAACAGCAATTAATCTACACAAATATACTCAGTTGACCTGGCCACAGCGAATGCACAAACTACTGAGTGTTTAGTGTATTTTCAGTGCTTGACCGAGATGGATTGTCGAAAATGTCTAAGTGTATCGGTCATTTCTTATTGGCGAGATCTTATTCCTAAGAACGGCCAGATTAGTAAATACATGTGAAGAAAAAAGTGAACATATAAGTACCGCATTTCAGATGATGCTTTGCTTCTCATTTAACTCGGCACATCGCCATGTTTTTCCTGATTAGCCAATCATATAGGTAATCAAATCCATTTTCATTAGATTGGTTTGAACAGAATTTAATCTGGCAGTATTCAAATATCATTTCGGTATTTGAAGGTTCTCCCAGAGTATTGCCAAGAGACGGGATCTACTCAACATGAGAGTGTATAAAAAGAAGAATAACAGTTTTGTTATGTACGGAATTAGCCAATCGGAGGGCTTGCTTAGACCATGCTTGTTTCTTTTCCCACCAGACAGAGAACCTGAATGGTTGTCTACATGCACTCAGATAGGTGATGATGACTCCTTAATATTGGCTGGGCATTGCTTAGGGTGAGTTTAAGTAATTGCGAAACTTGTTATTCAATGCGTTATTAGTAAAGCAAAATGTAACAGGCTCATCAAAGTGTTTACAGGGTGTCTAATTGAGCTCTTGTGGTCATTTCGTCCCACACAACCCCAATGGCCATGGCGTCAATAGGAATTATGTTATGTACGCTGTATGAGAAAAGCTTATGCAACATTTATGATATGCATTTCGTGTATGCTTTCTGTGTAAAGCAGACACTGTCAGTCTAATCAGGTCACCAATTAACTTAAGTCTGTGTCATTGAATTGATCTAAATATATCTACATGAATCGAACCTAATACGTCGAGTTACTTGTTCCTTGGAGTTGGTACCCCACTCGTCAAATTCCATGGGTTACACATAAAGTGAAAAACCGAATTTAATATTATCATTTAAGTTTATATTTACAAAAGTATTCAGGATTTATGCGGATTTGAAGAACAAATACATCTGACAAATACATCTGTTGATAATATAAAGTGAGAAACAAAGGCTACAACAGCCTATATGATGTCATTCTCCCTCCATTCGTTCAACCCGATTTCACATAGACCACCCTTCTCAACACCTGCAGATGTGGTATAAAGACGTTGTTCTGTGTAGTTACACTTAATGAAATAGAAACACGCACAAGAGGCGACATGTGTTTTGAGGCCAAGAGAAGGTGGTTGTTTTAGTCATATGGTCGAAAGATCACCTACCTGAAGGAGAGATATCATGTGGTATAGAAACACATTTCCAATGCCGACTGACTTGAAGAAAGTGTCTACATGTCGCTAATGCGTTGCTCTATAATGTGTGTCAATATAAGACAAACTTCACCTTAATTACAAACTACTTTATTTCTTTAAGACTAATATAAACCACCAGCCTTCTATCACTTGACTCTTGCATCATAATTCCTGTCCCACACTAATTGACATTGTATCTTTTGATGTACACCTGTACCTGAGATGTGATTCCAGCGACCAATGATCAGGCCACTAATGAGCTATATGTGATAAAGACTATTCAGCAGGATTTTAAAATAGATCTATCTACTGGCCGATATGCAGATGTTGATTGGAGGTGAGGATATGTGAGATGAGGGATGTGTGTGAAGGAACCAAGTAACATATAGGAAGATTGGACTAATGCCAATCACCTTGCTATAATTGATCCGTTACTCGGTTGATTTGAACCATTGCAGACAAATTTTACGCAGTAATCAAAACTACTTTCTTTGAACCTTTACCATCTGGCAACTCGGTTGTCATATTAATCAAGTGCCTGTTTGGAGATATGTTAGTTTGGCGTTATAATTCTGTGTTTGTTTTGATATGATGAGCTTCTCGTGACATGTTTAGACTCACAAGTTTGAATCGATTACACCAATAATAGACATTAAAATTCAGTTCTTCAACCACATTCCATTCCTCTTCTAAGTGGTACATATTAATGAGCCAACCTGGCGAATCAGCTTCTGATGTTGTCTTCAGAAAGGTGAATTTACACTCTAAAAGAAGATTATTTTGGAAAATAACAGAGCCAGTCATTCCATTGGTATATTTTTCAAAATAGTTTTCTCTTACCATGTAAAGGGACATCACCTAACCAACCATTTAGATCATATTGAACAATATGATTTTTTCTCCACAATCTCGGTGTTTAATGTTAATTCAGATATTGTCTATGATGAGATGATCACACAATATCTCTTGCATGTTGTAAAAATCTAAATCTAAAGCACATGTATGTCTGCTATTTAAAAAGGGTGACCGGAGTGACACACGGAATTATAGGCCAATTTCTCTCCTTGGAGTTGATTACAAGATTATTTCTAGAGCTCTTTCACTAAAACTAGGTCAGGTATTGGGTGACGTTATTAATCCTGTTCAGACATGTTCATTACCTGGTAGATCAATATTAACTAACACTGTGCTTATTAGAGATCTGATTCAGTTAGTTGAAACGGATAACATTCCAGGTGCCATTGTGGCATTAGATAATGAAAAGGCTTTTTGATCGTTCGGAGTGGAAATTTCTGTTGATGTCATTAAATCGTATCGGCTTTGGGCCTAATTTTATTAAATGGATCCAAATATTGTACAATGGCATTACTAGTAGATACCTTGTACACAATTTTATAAGCCAGTCAGTTGTCTTATAACCAGGGGTTCGACAAGGTTACTCACTGTCAGCACTTTCTTTTGTAATTTGGATGAAAACCTTGGGAGCGACAATAAGAGAAGATATAAATTATCATGGACTGTATATTCGTGGTCTTATGACACTAGTGAAATTGTCACAATATTCCGTTACGAGTATTTTTGTTGGCCAAAATAGTAATTTTAATCGTTTACATCTTACTTTGGAAAATTTCCAAAAAGCGGCAGGGCTCAAAATTAATAAAGAAAGATCAGTAGGTTTGTTTTTGGGTTCATGGAAATGTCGAAATGATCAGTCATTAGGCATCAATTGGTCCAGTGACATAATACGGATTTTAGGCATTCATTTAGTCGAACAAACCATGATTCCATCAATTGGACAAACTTGCTTTCTAAAATGAGCAAGAAAATTATTCAGTGGAAACATCGACGTCTGACTGTTTTTGGCCAGGCGATAGTGATCAATAATTTGATATTGTCACAACTTTGGTATGTTGCTGCAGTTGTTAATATGCCCAAACATGTTGAAAAGGAAATTACCAAGATGATATTTGATTATTTCTGGGATGGTGAAACACACCTTGTCTCACAACGTGTCTGCCCTAATAATAAGCTTGATGGTGGGCTTTCCATCCCAGACCTAGGAATTATAGGCGTCTCGTTAAGGCTGAAATTATTAGATGATTTACTTCATTCAGATAGTCAGTGGCCAAATGTGTCTCTAAAAGCCTTATAGAAAGGTATATTGAGCCATTTTCAGCTAAATCCTTTTTCCTGTATTCTAAACCTCCACCGAATTACACACGGATTCCATTCAGTATTTTTGGACATTAAAGCTGCTTTAGCTAGGTTTGTTTGCGAAGAAGATTCACCTCTTTGCTGGGCGCATGCCTCCAGCCATTACCTGTGGGGGAATGATCATATTCTACATGAAAGCAGAGTTTTATGTTAAAACACGGTAAAACTCGAAAATGGAAATCACTATATGGCATATCATGAGTAACATCTTTACGCCCAATTGACGTACAGCGCCTTCTAAAATGGTTGCAGGAAGCAATTCCAATGGAATGGTTTCTTCTCCCTAATGGGTCTGTGAATGATGATTTCTCCAAGTTAATCCTGGAAAGTACTGATGGACGTTTTTCATATATGTTAAGGAATAATGGGTGGTATAATATTTTAATGCTGCAGAATACTACTATTCCAAATGCTGTAGCCGCATGGGAAAGGACTGAGTTGGAATGTGGCTTGGAAAAATATCCATTCACCACAGATACATAATCGAGCAAGAGATGTTGTCTGGCTTCATAGAAAACTATGGGTGGGCCCCCTCCTCAAGAAAGTAGGCATAGCAAATAATGACCGCTGTCTATTCTGTACAGACACTGAGGAAACCATTATCCATTTGTTTACTGAGTGTTTGCCCGTCTTCCAATTTTGGATGTACAGTGAACAGATATTTAGGAAAACTGTTACAGTTGAATCAACATAATCCATGATTCAATTCTATTTCATGAATAAGATGCTTAAAATCTGAGTAATAATGCAAAGAAGATCTTGTTATTTTGTTTGAGTGTGGCGGTCTGGGACATTTGGAAGCATCGTTGTACGATAGTATTATACGGGGCTTAACACCAGCAGTTTTGAAAAATTGAAGTGCGCTTTTAATGGAATGAGCTAGTTGGTTGGAATTTTTAAAAGGAAATATCTAGCTGTTTTGAATTTTTGGATTAATCGTTTGACCACCATATATTTATTGTTTATTTATACACATGACTGATATAATCGTTTGTTCTCTTAATTTATCCTATGTTTAATGTTCTTTTCAGTCAGTATATTTTTGGGTGCCATGGATTTCCACACGATCCATTGATCGTGCTACCAAAAAGGTAGTAGTAATAGTAGTAGTAGTAGTAGTAGTAGTAGTAGTAGTAGTAGAAGAAGTAGTGGAAGCGGCAGCAGCAGCAGCAGCAGCAGCAGTAGTAGTAGTAGTAGTAGTAGTAGTAGCAGCAGCAGCAGCAGCAGCAGCAGCAGCAGCAGCAGTAGTTGTAGTAGCAGTAGGAGTAGTAGGTATAGAAACATCATACAGCTGCAATCAGCCATACTTCCCTTTGGGCTATGGTGTCTTGTCCTCAGTCACAATATTTAGCTTCCTCAGGTCCATTCTTGATCTGAGTGTACCGTGTCCTGCTCTCTTGAGGTCACCTCGTAACGCGCTTAACAGATCTATACAATGACGTCCCATCCTGGCTTTATGCTGGCTCCATTAAAGCGAATTCAATGGCTATCTGTGCTGGTGTGTCTTCTGGTATCCTTAGTACATGGCCAAGCATGAACAATCATAGTCCACAACAGTGATTAACATTGATACACATTTATTATATTATTATGACAGATAATAGATTACATTTGTATCGTTATATATAGAGGAAGGTGATGCAGAACCATTCATATCAAATGAAACTGGGAATGATGGCTATGCTTGTCAAAACATATCATAATGCATCAGCGGTTTGAACTGGTGTGAAGCAATTTCTCATGTATACATGACATACCCCTGGATTCAGTATATATCACAACTATGCACATTCTGCATTATCTTCAGGTCCTTGGTGGATAGATGCACGGCATCTCGTAACACTACATTAATTACCACATTACAATAACGACAATGATATATTATAATGAACAATTCCCATCATTTCAGTCAATGTGTCTTCCAAAAGCGCTTTGAACTAACATTTATGGACAATTTGCATTAATTTCATACCGTTTTGCTGAATACTGCTGTTTTATTTAGTGCTCATCTACACCAATCCTAAAAGCAAACACTGCAATTATCACATAGGTGCAAAAAACTTTGTCCAGTGGGTCCTGAGATATAATGATTTATCTTTTCGATAAAGTTGATCGCTTTGGTCCATTTTTCTGAATTCTGCTGTTTTATTTAGTACTCACTTACACCAATCCAAAAAGGAAACACTGCAATTATCACAATAGGCATAACTAACTTTTCCCAGTGGGTCGTGAAATATCATCATTTATCTTTTCGAAAATGTAGATCCGTTGCTTTGGTGACTTAGCAAGAATGCTGCGCATTGCTTTAGAGGTGTATTCTCGGCACGAAAGTCCGCATCTATTGGGCTGAAGGAATACTCATTATTTTATAAATGTGGACATTCCAAGTATACCATTTTATAAGCGCTCTCTCACTGGCAATGACTTCCCGTTGGCAACTATTATGATGTTTTGCCTGATAATGCACACACATAACACGTGTGTGGCATCCACTTGTCGCCTGTTCAGCTTCCCGTAATAATCTGTAATGTAAAATATAGGTTCGCTGGTATTGTGAGTTGTGGCGAGGACATACCCCTAATTCCTGACTACAAACATGTCAATCATTGCCATGCATGGCGCCATAACCAAAGCACCACCTGCCAGAATAATTCTGAAAATTATGGCTTGTTGCTGACCATTTCTTAATAAAGGAAAGATTTCCCTGTATTAAAGGTCAGACTCTACCTCATTGGCCATATACTTTGAAAAAAATTATGTATCCAATGATAATAGTCAGGTATAGATCACTTAATAGTGGTCAATTTGTGGTCTTGCCTGCTTATATTGGATTTAATCGTTTTCTTCTCTCGCAAAAACATGAAAATTGGATATTTTATGTGAACTTTCAGTAGAATTAACACGGAATAATTTGTCATTGGGTAATGGAAACCAGTATTTGTTAGTCATTCGTGCAGCCCATTGTGTAATGGCATCAGTGGAATAGGGGCATCTAAAATATATTGCCTATGTAAGTAAAATAATCACAATGACAGCTGTTTTATATTGGATTGAGAGTTCTTGTTGTCTGTCCCAGTAACTATTCTTGGTCAAATTCTTTGTTAAATATTCTATGGAATCGTTGACATTCAATGCATCATCTGCAACGTGGCTTAAAGTGATTACCTGACGTTGGTATGCGTTGCTACAGTTAAATGAAACCTAAACTTGCATGCGCAGAATGGGCCATGTGTGTTTTGATGCCAAGAGAAGGCGGTTGTTTTTTTGGATACATGGTAGGAAGACCACCTACCTGAAGGAGAGATATCATGTAGCATAGATACACACTTCCAATGATGTTCGACTCGTACAAAGTGACTATATATTGTTAATGGCAACATGTGCCACTCTGTAATGCGGCCACATGAGACAAGCTTCACTGTAATTGCAAACTAGGTATTTCGTTAAGACCAATATATACCACCACGCCCCTAGCACATGACCCCGTTATTATGAATTCCTGTCCCATGCTAATTGACGGTGCAATCTTTTGATGTACACATGTACCTGAGATGTGCACCCAGCAACCAATGATCAGGCCACTAATGAGCTATAGGCGATGGAAAATAGTCAGCAGGCCTTTAGAATAGATCTATTCACTGGCCGATATGCATATGCTGATTGGAGGTGACGATATATGAGATGAGGGATGTGTGTGGCGCCGATCCACTGGATTCTCACATTCCGCGGTACCGCCAGTGTGCAGTGCGTTAGGATGGGCTGCCGGTTAGCTGTGAATCTCGGGGTTGTGGATGCGGTGTTGCATGCTGCCGGGTTGTGCAAAGACTGACTTCTAGAACGTTCACATTCCAGTAAGGCCGTGCGACCATCGCCGCGAAAGTTGAACGGCACGGCCTCATCCTCTCTGTTGGTGTCACCAGTGTGACGGCCCCCCAGCTCCATTTAGGGCCGGGACATAATTAAATACATACAATAATTAATATATGCAGCAGTCAAACAATCGTACACGTTTGCTGTTACCCAGGAGAGGTCTAGTACATGGGGCCAAGTTGATGACTCATTATCGTGGTCCTCGCCAGCGGTACCTCACGGAGTAAGATCCGTGAGGCATCCCCGCAAAGGAGGGTCGTAGCACGGCTACTTAGCAAGTTTAATATATACCAAATTAACCCCTATAAACGTTCTTTTGTTGCGAGAGGAAAGTGCCTCGTGCGGGCCCCGTCACAGGAGAGATGGCAAGAAGGGCCACTCTCTTGTAAAAAACCATATTATGTAAAAGAGTCAACCTAGTGAAATTATATGTTTAATGTGATGCATGCTGTTTTACTACGTTTATACAATGCAACCTGCGTATTCTTGATGATGTATAACTGTAGCAGCTGGACAGCTCCAAAGGCAGCTCTAGACAGACTTGATGCTGCCACCGCAAACATCTATGCACCATCACTGGACACCGATGGCCGGAGAGCATAATTTCCAACGATGCACTATACAAGATGTGTAATACGCCGCTGCTGTCTGTAAAACTCGCCCAGCAAAGATGTTCCATGTTTGGCCATGTGCTAAGGATGCCAGAAGACACACCAGCACAGAGAGCCTTGGAATTCGCCCTACTCGGAGCCAGCAAATACAGAGCCAGGAGAGGACGTCATTACATAAATCTGCTAAGTGTGCTGCGAGGTGACCTTAGGAAAGCAGGACTCGGTACACTCAAGTCAAGAATGGACCTGAGGAAGCTAGGGATTTTGGCTGGGGACAAGACACAGTGGGCAAAAGCGAAGAAGGACCGATTGCAGCTGTAGGATGTTTCTACTACTACAGCCGCAGATTACAGTAATCATACATACATGCTGTTTTACGTGAAGATGGGGGTGGATGATTTCCGCAGAATTCAACGCCGTCATCTTATTATGTTCCAAGATTCTGTATTAGTAGCTGCCACTTTATTTATGCGGTCCTTCTGCTAATTTCTACCCTATTTAGTTTTGGGTCCAGATCTAGGTTTAGCCGCAAATGGTAATGTAAACTAACTGTTTTTAACATATAAGTCTGACGGGCGAGAATGTTCGGTGACCATGAGGTCATCCTATGGAACATCCCCCTCAGTAGACCGCATGATCCTGTTACCATCGCGCCATGACCATATAACAGCACAAGGACAAGTCACAGCACATAATCGTTGAAAAGCACATATAAGTTTAGAACGGGGATAAAGATGCAGCTATACAACTATAGCGACCTTCCAGTGAGGGCGTCGTAGGTTCTAAGACCGCGCCCAGTCACTTGTGGAGTTAGATGGAGAGCTGAATCCTATCCATCACCAGTGTGTCGGGGACGGATGATTTGAGATCTGCACATGGGGAGCTAACATTTACCTGACATTAAGGTTATGTAAAATCGGCCAGAGATGCACTGCAGGCCAGTAACTATAATATATTTTCGCAGTGCTGCCTACTTTGGTGGTGTTTTCTAACTAACCAGTTTCCGAAGATACAAAGGTGGTGGGGGTGGGGGTTTATGCGGTGATCATCACTTTATTTCTAGGCGCACTAGAACCCCAGTAATTCCAAAGTCAGCTATAAATAACGTGACGGAGGGAGATCCAGACAATTATTACGCCCGAAGGCTGGTGGAACATAGACATAGACCTTAAGGTATATGGCCAATTTCAATTATCTAGCCGGTGTGCTGTGTTACATATCCACTACTCCCGGAAAAGAGACTAACACGAAATGTCAAGATCTCCTACCGAGTAATCGTCCCTACTACTATAAACGTATCCTATCGAGCTAGAACAGTCTAGGTTTAGTCGACTGTATGTCATGTTCGCGTAATGAGAACATGGACAGCAACCTCAGTGAAAAATTGATGCTGTGCGGCGAACAAGGTGGTGCGGATGTTGTTGCTGTATAGTGTAGCCTAGTGATACTGTGGTCCAAGAGTTGTTATATAAAATAAACAAAACATAAAACATGGATGGCTACTGCCATATCACTAACTTTGAATAATACGATAAAAGAAGGTCACTCGACCTTGACGGTGCTTATGGGCACGAAAATTAGAATAATATATACATAATAACAAACTATAAAAATGCAGTCTTAAGTGACTGGGAGGCACCTATTTGTCATCAGTACCTGTTAAACAAAAGTAATAGAATAATAATATAATAATAACCGAAATACCTATTAGTCATCGGTACGAAAAAAGTTCTAGAGTCACAATAGTTGTAGCATAACATAATCAGAATGCGAGATGGCATGATACGGAAGTTGGCTGCTAGGAAAAACTGCAGGCACACTGCGGATGTGGCCCATTCTCAAGGAAAGTGAAGAAGAACGTTTGTGGAAACGGATGGCTAGGAGATAGTCACGTTTACAGCAATATTTATTAATTTAAACAGTGTATCAAAAGTTCAGTACTGGTGCGAAAATTGAAAGCTGCCCTGTAGTTCTTGAAGGGCTACAGATGATGTTGAAGCGGATGCATTCTGACGGATCACAAGACGAGATGCATCGAATAGCTCACACGATGCATCAGACAATGTTCCCCTAACTGCGGGAAAAAATGTCTAAAAGACAAACACATGATGTGTGGATTGATTACACCACTGGTTGCATGGTACGGCAGATCTGGCGCGTTATCACAGAGCACGTCACTCGCCCCACATACTGGACAATGAGCTACATCGGGGCCAAAAGGCCCATCCGCATGAAAGGTCCCTTTGTGGAAGTAGTGGCTTGGGCTACCTGACTTTAATTTCTTTATTGGCCCTGGGTGATATATTTCCGGGAGCTTACAAAAACTGGTGGTTGCAGATGTGGTGGCTTGTGCCCCAGAGGCGACGAATACTGAAATCTGAATGGCACCGCAGTAGCTGTTAGTATCTGATGTAGTTAGCAGTACTATCGATTCGTCCTCTCAGACCAGGCACCTCACCACCACCTGACTGGTGCTGAATCTAATTTTTCAACCCATTTTATACTGTGTGTGACGTCACAGCTGGAGCGCCACAGCCAATCAGCGAGCGCGCTTCAGAGGCAGGGAAGCGGGTCACCTGATGCGCTATCGTCCGATGAACTGCGAGAAAGCTATAATTTAAACTAATTACGTGTAGCAACTCGGTACAAAATAAGATGCTATTTCTCCTCAACGCTAACACGTATTGTCTAGCAATCTCTGACGCCCTCGCATGCGCGCTAGGCAATCTCGCGGACTTAGTCGCTTTATGAACCTCTCATATACGGCTTTATACACGCATATCATCCTACCCAGGGAGCACGTAGGGAAGGTACCCGGCCTAGCGGTTCCGTATCCAGACTTGCTGGGACGGTCCGTACCTGACCGGTTGATCCATGCTACAGGAGGAACCGAGTAACATATAGGGAGATTAGACTAATGTAAATCACCGTGCTATAATTGCTTGTTTACTGGGTTGATTTGAACCATTGCAGACAAATTTCATACAGTAATCAAAACTACTTTTTTTAACCTTCAGCCTCTGGCAACTCGGTTGTCATATTAATCAAGTTCCTGTTTGGAGATATGTCATGTGTTTGTTTTGATATGTTGAGAATCTTGTGATAGGTTTACAATTTTGGTTAATTAAAGCGATATACATGCAACGCTATTCCAGAAATAACCCGGCTATGGAGTGGGCATTGTTAATACTTACCTTGAATTTATTTTACTGATAATACACATTAAATACAGTTCTTGACCCCATTACTTTCTTCTGATAGGCGGCACGTATTACCGGGTCAGCATGTCAAAAGGGCCTCTGAGGTGCCCTTCGGAAATGTGAATTTACAGTCCAAAGGAAAATATCAGAGCCAGTCATTCTAGTGGTACATTTTACAAAATGATATTCTTTTACGATGCAAATCGACATTACCTAAGCAAACACTTAGATCTTATTTAACAATATGTCCACTTTTACAGCACAATGTCGCCTTTAAATGTGAATTCAGACATAGCCTGTAATTATATGATCACAAAATATATGTTGCTTTTTAAAAGGAAACGCTGCATAAAGCCACTATCAGTCGACACCGACTTGCCGGCGTTACAAACTCTACACTGCCAGTACAACTACATGTACATACACAAGCATATAATATCAGGAACGCATTCAATTAAAATCATTTTCTGTTAGCAAACTAATTACCCAGATTTACATTCAATTGCATCTACACAAGTCAAACATATGAATACCTAACACAAAACAGGCCACAGTCTCCATAACATATACATTCTATGGTACGATTTCTCCATAGGAGCATTGCCAGCGGGCGGGAAGTTCTGCTTAAAATAGTATTTTGTCATCTATTTTCATCAGAAAGAATTAAACGTCCAAACTGTAGTTAGACAATATTTAGAAATACGAGGCGGCAATACCAGAGGTAGAATGGCACAAACCAATGACTGGGTCGGTTTTAACATTAAGGCAACGGATCATGTACATGCGACTCAGGATGTCATAATGCTAGTTTGTTACTAGTAATGTACCAGGAACAATATATAACATAGCATTAGAAATGGCATGGCAACCCAAATAATATCTTAATTCTATTGTTCTCAGAATTAGGTGTTTCACACTTAGTGCTTCTCTAGCTATGTGTAGTTCCCTTATAGCGATTGGCAAGCCATTCCATGATGGAAGTCTGCAGAATTGCGCAGTGGAGGATGATGTATTCAGTCACTGCAAGCTCCATCGACAGTGTCATTGATGATAAGAAATGAATCTACATTATAATAAAGCCATCACGACAATTCAGGAAATTGCAGACATATTAAATGAATATCTTGTGCTCTACATTTGCAGAGAGAAGCACACCACATCTACATGAGTTTTAAAGTTTAACAAAGACAGAAATGATCAACATTAGTTTCCTGAAATTGGCAAGAGTTCGAAGATTACTGATTCCAATTCCAATACTTTTCCCAAATCAGTAGCTCTCAATATTTTGATTTTCCGTAGTATTTAAGGTCTAACAGTTATGTGCCCATAGAAATTGCTTCACGTTAATTCACACCTCTGCTGTATTATATAGGGTTTTAACCAGCCTAGCCATTATTACCAGTTTCCTTTGTTATGGATGCTTCTGCGCCAACTTCTTCCAAATACAACGATACAAATGTAATCTATTATATGTAATAACAATGCGCCATGTGCGTATACACACAGCCTGTGATGGGCACCTTTATATGTTACATTGTTTAAATTAATGATATAGTATGACATAAATTACCTTTCAACAGCACTGGTGCATCACTCAGCTATACGAGATCATACTCTCCCAATATATGTAAATGGCGTACTCCTGGATGTCTGCATTATCTCCAGTTCCTTGGTGGATAGATGCATGGTATCACGTAACACTACAATAATTACCACATCACAATGACGACAATGATTATAAATATTGAATGTTTACCTAAGCTGGTGCTGGAAATTACTTGGTGGGGTGGGATGTGGATAGAGGCATTTTATTTCATATTATATACTTTAAGATAAATGAACATTAGATAAATTCTCTGACAATGACGGCATGGATATATCTTAAAGGATAATACTTTTTGCCTTCTATTCTTTTCGAATAAAGTTTCCTTGTACTTTCTTTGGTGAATTATTTTAAAGCAAACCATAATGGCTGAATCCACTATTAGCTATGACCCGCACATCCCTAGCTAAGCTCCACCCATGTTTTGCGCAGGTCGGTATCAATTTATCTACTTTGAATGCTGAATTACCCGAATCCCATATTCATCCTAACTATACAGCTAGCATCTTGAATATTTTGAAACTAATTGGACTGATATGCAGCAACAGCACGCAGTCAAATTAGTTTCAACCTATTCAACAGAATGTTAATTAAAGCCATACAATCCGTACAACTGGCGGACTATCACAGCTTTTTGACGGAGTATTATCTGTCAATGGACCTTTCCCGTTTTAGCTATGCCCCAATCATCACTAACTAAGCTCCACTCACACCTCGCTCGTGTTGGGATCAATCAATCCCTGAACTCCCTGACTATCAATTTCCAGAAAACTATACAGGTAAGCTGTTGAATATGTTGAAACTAATTTGACTGGCTGTTGTTGCTGGCTATGGCAGCAGCAGTACCCAGTAAAATTAGTTTCAGAATATTCAACAGAATGTTTATTAAATGGTAAAGATATACAATTTGCACGTGTCAGACTATTAAGTTTTAAAGACGGACTAAATCGCGTCATTCATGGGAGAGAAACCACATTTATCCCAACACTCAAATATGTTCAAGAAATTCAAATCTTCTGAATTAAAAATATCCATTTGCAGATGAAGCGAAGATTATTCTTGAAAATTTACTACTTGAATAACTGGCTCAGTTATCGAACCACTTATTTCAATGGTAAACTTGCACAAATAGTCTTCTTTTAGCCTGGAAATGGATATTCTTCTTACAAAAACACCTTAGAAGATGTTTTGTCTGGATTAATGATGTTTCGCTCCATTCGTTGAATTGAATCAATTCCATCCATTGAAGCACTCTTGCATCGTGATAACCTAAGAAGACAAATTCCGATTTCCAAATATAAAACAGATTTTGCTTTCATGCGTGGTCATTGTTCAATAACCTGCGCATCTGATTCGAGATGTAACGTCCATATATATACTCACACACACACGCACGCACGCACGCACGCACGCACGCACGCACGCACGCACGCACGCACACCTACACACACACACGCACGCACGCGCGCGCGTGAACACACACACACACACACACACACACACACACACACACACACAGACACGCACGCACGCACGCACGCACGCACGCACGCACGCACGCACGCACGCACGCACGCACGCACGCACGCACGCGCGCACGCACGCACACACACATATATATATATATAATTCATTAATATTTGATCTATCAATACTCGCAAAATTCGATTGCGTTGCTCTGAAAAGGCCAACCTAGATTACTTATAGGCCAGATTAAGGTTCTGCATCTTGGACCCCATATCATATATTGAGAAGGGTCTGGGATGAGATTTTCCTCTCCAACTAGGTAAGTGTCCTTGGCCTTCACTGACAAATTCATAAAATGTCCAATCTTTAACAAATCTCATGTATTTCTGAAGCTAATGGTGTTGATTACAGAGTAATTATACTATCATTTTGCCATACTATAGCAATTTAATGGATACATTTGATCAACAAATTAAAAATATTTGCCTATTGAATGTCAATTTACAGGCCAAGAGAAGGTTATTAAAAACATTATCAGTGGAAACGCTGGATCTGTTAACGACCCTGTCATTACAGTGGTAAAATTATCAATAATAGTCTTCTTTTGAACTGCAAATGGACAGTCTTCGAGACCACTCGAGAAACCGGTTTAGAAAAGGTTATACCATGGTTGAGATGTTTGCATTGTACCAATATGAATTATGTTATAAAAATAGGTTTTTTTTTTAAAACTTTTAGTATTTATCTCTCGAATCCCTTAAGAGAGATATGAATTAATCTCGCCATTCGATTCATTGAATTTATTAGAGAAAGATACATTGATTGATTTAGGTAACCGCTTTAAGACGGGCTCTCGTTAGCGCAGAAACATTTGTAGCTATGTCCACCCATTTGTAGCTCGGCAAACGTTTTGCATGTGTTGGGATAGATTTAGATATTTTGAAACCTGAATTCCAGGAAGACCATGAGAGCAACAGCACCCAGTCAAATTAGTTTCAAAATATTCAACAGACTATTTATTAAATAGTAAATCCATCAAAGTCATACAATTCGTACACTTCACAGACCTTTCAATGTTCATATCGTCATTCACTATGCGTTATGACGTCAGACTACCAGGGGGGGGGGACGTAATTGAACATTACGTCATATAGTTGAGTGACAGGTACGATTTCTCAATTGTTTGACAGATTTTTAGCTGCTGTTCAGTTCCTGACGTAGTTCATGCCAGAGGAGACGGTTTTTCCGCCTCTTTGTGAGAACACCTTTCCTCGTCATGAAACAATGATTGGTCTATACCATCATACAGTTCCAAGTGACGTTCGAATGCTCGTGGGAGAAGTAACTAGATGCATTTCCCGTGATGGAAATTCAAATAAAAGGTTTCATTTCCATCGATTATAATACATGGATTCGATCTGTCACTCAATTATCTGATATCATAGCGAAATAAGGCAGAATCAAAATGTTATACCTTGACAACCTTACAAAGGCATTATGTTTGGGGCAGGACGCCGTCTCGTTATCCTGATGTTGCCACTGGCATGTACGACTATTACCATTTGGCCAACACCTTGGTTCAGCAACAATATGCACACACAGTAGGCTGAAAACAGTTGGCAATTTTTAAACATGTTCTCATAGAAACGTCTACTTTTTTAGTATCGAAAATATGGTTCTTGACATCTAAGCTCTGGATCTTAGCTTCCATACACAAAACCGTTATGCTATAACAGTGCTGGATATTCAGAACAGTATAATGAAAAAGCAATCTACACAAATATATTCAGTTGACCTGGCCACGGCGAATGCAAACACTACCGAGTGTTTAGTGTATTTTAGTGCTTAACAGAGATGGATTGTCGACAGTATCTAAGTGTATCGGTCATTTCTTATTGGCGATATTTTATTGCTAAGAACGATCTTGAATGTATATGTTATCCATAAAAGGGGACGGTAGCCAATCACCTGGCCATTGATCTCACAGGTTCTAGTGGTTATTCAGTTCTTGGGGCTTATTCACCCAGTTTCACTGGCCCAGAATAGCAACCTATTTGCTCTAACAATGTCTAGCACAATTCCTACCAGCTCATTATATGTAAAATTATCAACCAAAATGCATAATGAGAGTCACAGTGAACACTTTCACCCACTTACTCATTGCATCTTCGTCAAAACCAAAATATAATCAAGAATAACTTCCTTCAATCCTGATCCGAAATGGTTTTGTTTAGAATAACAAATAGGCTCACATCCACACAGTTTTCATCTACACCAATCTTAAAAGCGAACACTTATCACGATAGACGTAACTAACTAGCAATGGGGTGGGTGCGTTGGGATTGGTGTGTGTGGGTGTGTGTGTGTGTGTGTGAGTTTGATCAAGCCTCTTCGAAATAACATTTCATATGTATGGATAAGTACTGCCCTCGTTGCATACAAATGTTGAACATAGTATTCAATGTCATGGATTTGGTCCATGCTGCCACAGATTGTCGCGTAATAGGCTTTCCATATATTTTGCCTTATGCATGGCTAATTGATGGCCTTACTACTGTTTGGTCTGCATATGGTTATACCATGGCATAACATATATTACCATCCTGTGGTGCTTGGACATTGTCACCACCATGTGCCACTGTAGCGAAACATGGATGTAAGTGAGCGTATGCACTACGAGAAGGCTTCTAAGCAAATGGCTCCATCACTATTGTCTGTGTAAACGATAAAATATATGATAAAATATTTTTTAAAGTCTAAGCTAACTATAAGTACAGAGTACTAATTCCGGAAACTGGTTACTAAGAATGTATGCCACTTATTATTATAGCTGTTAGCTAGGGTCCATAGATACTAACTCAGCTTACTGACTGATAATTTCAATTAATATGGTATCTATGAACATGGCTATTTAACTAAGGTATACCTATACCAAGAAAAAGATACGTTTTATCTCTCGGTCAAAATATACACAATTTAGTGGCATGATCTTGACTCAACGTGAATATGCAGGTATTTTTTATTTTCATGTTTACCTGCCTACTTACCAGACTGTTTTATTACTGAAACTAACCGAAAAAAAGAGTCTCATAAACCGTACACGACTCACGCGGTAATGCTTAGCGTAAGATACACCATTCCTGGCGTAATTGCAGCATCCTGCAGTGATGCGCGTTGGCGGACAAGTAATAAGCGTTATATTATTATATTATCGTATCTCACCCCAACAGGTGTTACTATAAAGATCCACCACATGTCTGAAAATAAATGAGCTATCACTGACAATTAGAGCGACCAATTTCTAGCTATTCCCCGCCCCGCCTATGGCAGCAACAGCGCATGCCCAGTTAAATTACTTTAAAAATATGGAAATGGAAATTATTTGATATTATATATGTATGGTTATCGGATAAGCTGTTGCTACAGACACTACCTCAGAATTAGTCACGCACGCATGCATGCTTCACATGCAACGCATGCATGCTTCACCTGCATTACACACGCATCAGGCACCCACGCATGCACACATCAGGCATGTGCGCATGCACACACGCATGTACGCACACACAAACGCACACATACACGCACGCATGCATGCACAGGTTTGTCTACCTGTATTTTGGGACCAAACTATGCACTGGATCGTGCGAGATATCATTGGAAAACTATTGACCTCTCCAAATGCATAGAGGGATCCTCTAAAGATTAAAAATAAAATTAAAGTTGTAATAACTCCACTAAAGCGTCTATTTGACGTGTCATGGAAAAAAACGGTTTTCAGATTTTAACATACCCTACAAAATTGGGAAATATATATGGAATAGAATCTGGCTAGATATATTGTAAAACCCTGAAAGTAATTTCTCATAAAGTGTGAAAAGAATATTCATAGTTTACTTTGTATTATTACTAGAAGACTCTTTGGAAAATAACAGAGCCAATCATTCCATTGGTATATTTTTCAAAATAGTCTTCTCTTACCATGCAAAGGGGCATCACCTAACCAAACATTTAGATCGTATTAAACGATATGATTTTTACTCCACAATCTCGTCGTTTAATGCTGATTCAGATATTGCCTATGATGAGATGATCACACAATGTCTCTTGCATGTTGTAAAAATATACATACATCCGTAACCACTCAATAGATACCGACATCGACTTGTTCGTGTTACGAACTCCACACTGCCACCACAACTACATGGACTACAAAAAATCTAAAAACATACAATACCAAGGCATTCAAACAAATTCATTTACTGTTATCAAACAAATTAGCCAAATTTTCAATCAATTGTGATTACATACCACAAACAGATGTATAGCAAATACAAACCAGGCCATAATCGCCATAACATATACATTTCAATGTACAATTTCTCCGTAGGAGCGTTGTCAGTATGTGTGCATTTCTTGTTGTTAAGTTAGCATTTTGTTATCTATTTACATCAGAATGAATTAAATGTCGAAATTTCAGCAGACACAATATTTAGAAGTTCAAGACAACAATTCCAGAGGTAGAATTGGACACACCAATGACAGGATCGGTTTTTAACATTATGACAATGAATTAAGTGCATGTGATGTCAAATGGTACCCTGTACCTACTATTGAACCAGGAACAATCATGCCGGTTGTAAAAGAACTTTATACACAGGCTCAAACAAACAACGGCAATCTTGATTTGAATGACTTGCTATACGTGCGTGTTCAGGATCTGTTATGCTAAGGCAGTAGAAATGACATGGAAACGCAAATAAAATTGTTAATTACATTGTTCTCAGAATGGGATGTTTCACACTTAGAGCTTCTCTAATCATATGTGATTTCCTTGTAGCCATTGGCAAGACATTCCAAGATGCAAGTCTGCAGGATTGTACAGTGGAGTCTGGCGTAGTTAGTCGCTGCAGGATCGATCGACAGTGTAATTTCTGAAATACATCTGATAAAGCCCATCAATATTGCAGACAAATTTAATGAATATCTTGTAACCATTGGGTCTGCATTGAGAAAAACACAGCAAAAAACTCTATGCTTTTCAATGTTTAACAAAAACAGAAATTGTCAACATTAGTTTCAGAAACGAGAAATATTTCTAAAATTATAGATTCCAATTCCAGTACATTTTATCCAATCAGTAGCTATACATATTTGACTTTCCGTACTTGTAAAGATCTACCATTTATGTGGCCATAGTTAAATATATACACACGCTTTGATGAACTCCATGGTGCATTACATTGTTTAACTAAGCCTCCATCAACTTTCAGTCAGATTGTCTTCAAGGAGTAGTACACTTGTGGACAGTTTAGGTTTTTAAATGTCCTCCCCAGATTTAGCTATGCCCCCGCCCATCTCTAGCTAGGTTCCACTCAGGCTTCGCCAGTGTTGGGGTCGATCGATCTCTGAACTCTCTGACAATAAATTTCCAGAAAACCATAAAGGTAATCTGTTGACTATTTTGAAACTAACTTGACTGGATGCTGTCGCTGCCAAACATGGTTATTAAATAGTAAAGACATACAATTCATGCAATCTGACGGAGTATTACGCATTTAAGATTGACTAAATCGAGTCATTCATAACATAATGATTATGGCATCATCCTAATGCCTAATAGTTTATTATGATGTCATATGATGGATGGATAAACTGGAAAGGGTCATCAGCAGAGTCATACATATGCCGAAGGGTCGTTCATTGGTCGTTATGGCCATCTATAATATGCATCGATGCCCATCTCCTTATCGTTTTACCACCACTACATGTGAAGTTATCCTCTCAGAAAATAGCATGTGTAGAGAGCTACAGTTACGATTTCGGCAGGTTTGCCAGAAAGGTAAACAATTTGACAAACATACAGACGCACATACTTAAAAACTTAAGTTAAAGATAGGCCTCCTCCCCTGAAGATTAGAATTACAAGAATGGACTCGATCCAATTTCGAATATTTGAGATAGGAGAATTGCAATTTCTTTTTTATATTAGGCCATATATGAAAGAACTGAAACGCATAAGGCACGTTTTCATCCTTATGTGGATTTGGGGAATATAGTTCATTGGATAATGACATGGGGCTGGTCTGGTAATAAGGACAACATAGTTATGGCCCTTGGATAACAGCATGCAAATGTAACATCTCACAAAAACATTGATTGTTGACACGTATTCGAGCAATCAAACAACGATCCAATTGATTTGAAAATTATACCGAGAACAGAAAACAGGGACCCACGTGGAAGATTAGCTTACTGGTGCTGTACCACGAATTCCAGAATATCTAATGGCTCGTGATTGAGCGAGATCTGTCAAACCATCACTGCAACAGCCATTAATCTGATGACTTTGAAACATACTCTGGTTCTTCTGAGGATTGCAGATCAGTTAGAGAAAGATTCATTGACCACGACATATCACCGGAGACATTGGGTGCGTAATGATATATCTCAATGACGGTTGCACAATTGCGAAATCTATGTCTTTACCCTTTCAAAAACATTCCAGATGCTGCAACGCTCAGACGCTTCTAGCCAATTTAAAATGGTTATTGCAACACGCATACATATCTCTTTATAACAACGCAGAGTATTACTAAAACCGTTCAGCGCATGATAGCAACAAACGTAAAAGTAAACCCAAATCTATACATTACCCATAAGTACTGCAGTTATACCCATGCTCCTTGATTATGCTCTAAACATACACACAATTCCACGATTCGTTGCGACCTATTTGCACTGGACTACACTATTACATCACACCCAGATAAGAGTCTCATTATTGCTATTGACGGACAAATAATCCGGGAAATGTGTGTGAACAAATCCTCCTCGCGCAAACTATGAACAAATATGGGATGAATTTATTATTTCGCGAATCAGTTATATTGATCGGGTTTTACCGATTCAACTCTATGACTGCTGCAAGCAATCAGAAAATAATTTCAATGGGCAATAACTCTGGACATGCTGAATATTTTGAAAACAATGTTACTGAAAGTTGTTGGTGGCTTAGCCACAAACAGCCTTCGGTCAAATTGTTTTCAAAATACTCAGCATATCCAGAGTTACAGCCCATGCAAAATGTAGTTTGAAGAAATTCAGCAGACAGACAGTTAGAAAATAAATCATCACAGCTTTGTATGTAAGTGATTGAGATAATGTTTGTTCATTTTGGGGATGGGCTTGTTGAAAATTGATGGTGTTTTACATAAAAATTACAAAGCAATGTCGTCGCAAAACCTCCAAATAATGCGCAGATAAAGAATTAGAAAAGGTAATATTGCTCATGGCACAATCAACGCTATTAGCCGAACTACGGAGTCTGATTCACGACAACGCGAATGAGACATAACCGCCAAGTAAAGAATAAATTTTGGAAAGCACACTTTTTGGGTAAAATAATGGTCTTGATGTATTGTTATTGCAAACGCAGCTCTGTCACGCGTATTTATTCGATGTTGCTTTTCTAAGATGACTGACCACATTGTGCAATCCCAACTCATTTCGTACGGAAACCGTCAAGTGGCCCCCACCCCCTGTCTTTAAAATACTGCGTTTCTTGGTTCACACAGTGTCTATTACAGAAAGCTCAGAAATAACTTGGACTGTTTCCAAAACAAAATATATTGCCCAGTTGAATATTTTGTACATAATTGGGTTCAAAATATTCAACAGATCATTTTCTTCTAACAAAATGTTTCTATTTTTATTTTCGGAATATGTTAACTTATTTATGAGCTGTGCTGTATAAACATGCTGTATTACTGTATAGCGGAGACCATTCAGTGCGTTATCATTTCTCAATGACGGTTACATCAATGGCTTCACTAAAATATCTTTAGGATGAGTTCACGAAAACCCGGATGTTGAAGAGGTTATAGCTAATTTAAAACGGCAGCGCTAACACACATTGCTGATATCTATCTCTACAACACCGCATTTTACTGAAACATTTAATCTGGAGAAATGTGGACATGAAATTAAAATAAACCCACCACAATCGCAAGAACTCTCCCAAGAAGAACGTAAACAAACCCATAAATTGTGCATAACATAATGCCCATCCGCCCATCGCATCATTGACATCATTGGCTATTGATGATGGCTTGATTTACTTCCTGTGATCGCGAGTTCTATGTGAACTCTAACTGACTAACATGTCCGTAATCCATCCTATATACACTCTATACACAACATGTTAACCGTACTGGGATACACCAATGATGGAAACCCCGAAGCTAAGCGTATTGCCATACTACCAGACATTGGCAATGGCAACACATGATTCACGCACCGAAAGTTGTAGTATGACTATGATTAGGCGTTACAGTAGCTTTTCATGTGTTTTTGCCAATTTCCAATGTCAAGTTTATTCGTCAGAAGTGCACAAAACATACATGAAACATACATACAACGGCGGCTACATATGCTAACTAGAAGACACTTACCGAAGTAACTGTAAATATGCTATATCTGGACATTATGAATAGCATAAGGTCGTTTCTTGTATAGCTTGTCAGGTGCTGATGTGATAAAAAGTCTAGGTGTAGCCGCAGTTCAAAGATGGATAGTTGAAATTTCCATAGGCTTACATTTGGCATAGAAAAGCAGATTTCTCGAAACATGACAGTGTTGCCCACTAAAACGTCACCATGACCCTAAAGCATAAAATAAGTTGTCTTCTAATATGCTCTTTGGGATTGTTAGATGAAATGGAGGTTACTTATGCCAAAGATGAAAATTGGAAATTTTGACCTTGACTCCAAGTGAGATATTAAAATTTTCCTTGGAAATTATTTAGATCTCTCAATGCTCTATAATCTTATCAGGTTTGGAGCGAATCGGCCTAAAACTATAGGGGAGAAGATGCTGTTCAAATATTGCTCCCATAGTTTTACTATGGGGGATATGTGGCACGGAAAAGCTGATTTCTCAAAAACTGTTGGATTGTGCCTCTGCAAAACTGATATGAAATCAAGTCTGTAGAGGCTCTATACGATCACCATGTTTCAAATCGATCAGAGCAAAATAAATTTCGGCAGTCAAAAACGAAAACTGTTATTTTGGACCAAAATATACAACCTGCCGGCTATTTTGAACAATTAAAAACAACCGAACATCCCCAATGGTAACACCCTAACAACATATGGTAGTTATGCGACCAGAGGTCTAGGGGTAGCCGCAGTTCTAAGATCCATCCAGTAAACCCCTATTTATTCCCTATGGGGCCATATTCAATGCAACGGCGTTCAAAGGTGAAGTTCATGTTTCAGGTAAGCTAACATTTTCAGGACCCCATGAGTAATATCCTGACCAAGTATGCTAATGATCCGATCAAAACTCTAGGTGTAGCAACAGTTCAAAATTCCATCCTGAAAATCCCTATTTATTCCCTATCGGGCCATATTCAATGCAATGGCGGTCAAAGGTAAAAAGTCAAGGCCACCTGTTAGGTGAGCTCACCTTTTCAGGATCCCAATGGTAATATCCTGACCAAGTATGATAGTGATCTGATCAAAACTGTAGGTGTAGTCGGACTTCAAAGCTCAATACGGAAAATCCCTATACATCTCCTATGGGACCTTTTTGCCCACAGAAAAGTGGGTAGCTCGAAATCTCGTGGGCAGATTCAAAATAAAAGGCACAAGCACACGATTTCAGACTGGGTGGCAGAAGTTGACAAAGTTTGGAGTTGATCGGATGAAAACTGTTGGAGGGAGGGGATGCGGTGAAAAGTTTTTTTTGATGAAGAATAACAAAGAAAGAAATAAATAAAGAAGACAGAAAGAAAGAAAGAAAGAAAGAAAGAAAGAAAGAAGAAAGATGTTGAGTGATTTTAAATACGTCGTCCACGACTATGACGACCATAAGTGATGTTTGCAAGCAGTGCGCCTCCTGATTTGGGAGGGATGTGGCAATGGAACACTCCCGCCTTGTACACGTGACACACCTATGCAAATAAACTGAAGTTACCAAGGGACACAGAATTAACCACGTAAATTGTTTGAGTTGGGACTCGTCGAGGGCCCTTGAAACTAGGGGACCCTGTGCAAATGCACCTGTTGCACTGTCTATGGATCGGCCCTCGATGAGGTCGACACTTTGTTAATTTATTACTTTTGTTTTTAGGGCAATGATACATAAAAATGGGCTCGCTCATCAAATGCACAGACCAGAGTCATTAGGGGATTTGTGGGCCCTATCCCGGGAGATTTTGAAATATAAGCGCTCTCAGATGGAGTCTACTGTATTTCTAGAGGTAAATATGGAGCATCAGTTGGCTGCTAAGTATTCAATTTTTGCCACTTTAATTGTAATTTAAAATTTGCGTGGGTGAGTGTGATGGGTTTTTCATTGGTGCATCACACAATCGTCTTGACGGTAATAAGAATGGTCCTAATTACTCACAGCATTCAAAATCTAAGAACAATTATTCTTCAACCTTACTGGTCTCAAGCTATTGATTCCATGGTCACTTACACCTATGGCTTCAAAGATAAGCCAGCCACAACTTTCAGTCTATTTAGTCTAACAAATATGAGTAACAGAATTCAGTCCAAGTAGGCACAATATATATATATATATATATATATATATATATATATATATATATATATATATATATATATATATATATATATATATATATATATATATATATATATATATATATATATATATATAAGATATGAATGAGACTTGACGTATAGCGATGAAGTACTCTTGGTGGACGGATTATTAATTAAATTAATGTCTAAACTAGTAGACTACGGACGTACAGCTATATTAGAAATTGTAGTGACTGTGGCGCTACTAGCGTAACAGTTGAAATGTGGTGAGAGGAGAAAGGTCACACCAGGGGGAGACATGACACCCCTGCCAGTGGGGGAGTGGGGCGGGGAATACCCACGCACCTCTGCACCCCTTGGATCAGCTCCTGGTTTAATTTATATACTGTACATAATCTTTAACCCCACCAACGCTGCATGGTGCTGTGGTGTTGGTGTGGTGGTAGCGTTCGTGGGCTATGATTCTAGGCGCTACCGCCAGTTGTGGGTTAGATTCCCCGTTAATGCTCCATTTTACAGAAAGCTGCTGCTGCCTTTTGCTTCCTTGCCTTGATTGTAACGTGGTATGCTGTGTTTTCTAGGTGAAATTTATATTAAAGTGTAGGTCCTTATGTAATTCCGTGCGATTTATTTTGTTAAAAGCGAACTTTCACTTCATTTCGTCTCTCAAGAGTGTGAATCTTAAAAAATATATGATGGCGATTTCTTGCTCCCCTGGATGACCTTTGACCATAACAATCCGTCCGTCTTTCATCCATCTGTATGTCTCGCTGTCAACAATTTTGGCTAGTTTCTACATTTGTGGATGGATTGCAAGCAAATTTCGCAGATATGTTTCAGTTGTCAATATATCTAACACTTGCAAAAATTAAGATGATACCCTTCACAAGAGTTATCCCCCTTGATAAACTTTAAATGTATTAAATTTATGGGCAAATGCACGTTTGCCAACACATTTTGCTATTAGACACTGGATTAATGATTAAAGTGTTAGTATTCACAGTATATGGCAACTTGGTGAGGTTCGATTGGCTATATTGCATCATTACAGAGTTACAGGCCATTGAGTTGATCTCTCATGATATTCTTGCATGGTATATTGTTATTCCAACGGCTACATTTTCCTTTGCACCTTCGTTTGCATCCACACTTTTACCAATTCATTGTCTCAAACTGTTTCATGTAGTTGACAATGAAGCACTGGATTATATTTGTATTACCTGCACATTTTTTAAAGCTTATTGACAACATATCTCGATTTGAACATAGTCATTGTGTCTGTAACAACATTGCCGAGATACTGAACTTCGCCTGTAGTATTGCTGGCATCTCTCTGTTATGCTTCTGCCAGATGAATAGATGATACATTCAGGAATGTCCATTGTTCAGGTTCTCTTGCCAAGAAATACTGAGAGTAAAGACTGGACATAACAATTACAGTAACAGTGTGTGATTCTGGTGCCCGATATATGTGTTTCCCCTTCAGAATGTGCGTTACATGTGTAAGTGAATAGAGTCCAGCCTCTACCCACGGTTGATCAATTCCGCTCCCCTCTTATTTTCTCAATGGAGCCAGTGCCCAAAACACAACATTAAGTTCACCTGGGCGAAACAGAAACTTCTTCATGATATCTTCTCTATCAATCCACAGTTTCATTGCCATATCGTACAACTGAGGATCAAGAGCCACTACAGTGAGTCATTACAGTGACTGAGTCGCCTCCTGTTACACGAATAGTAATATCACGTGCGCGCATGAGGCTTGTGCAAAGTGTGCCATAATCTGTAGGAGGGAATCTGATCAAAGACACCAGTAGGTCAACATTGGTCAAACTGTTATTAGAGGAGATTAAAAAATTAAATGTAACCCATGTTCCCACAACGTTGGGTTTATCTTCTATTATTATACCATCTTTGGAACTTAAGCAACCAGTTACCCATGTAAGATCGATCTTCATGGTCTGTTACGGGGTGGCATGTACTCAGTTTACATACACCCTTTCTCTTTTTGGGCTAGGGAACTTTACATTTTAACATCTCACAGCCACTGACATCATATAACGCTTGGATTTTTGATGAACGGTCAATTTAAATTTGTAATAACATAAGTGCTTTGTTAAGAGATACAGACTGGTATATAGCCATGATCACGTCATGGATAATGTTCATACCACCGGGGGATGCTTCTAGAAAATATATGTTGTCTAATGCAAACCAAACAAACATAGCTTGAACCAACTATGGAGGTAGACATATTCCACCCAAGGAGTCAATTTGCTCTCGAACAACATTTGCAATGCCAGTTTCTATTTCTATAACCTTTTTTATAAGGAATGGCAATGCCTAATTTACTGAATTTTCCACAAGCGATTTGGATCTTGTATTTTTGTGAATATCTAGAGCTAAGCCGACGCCGATGGGAGTTTCAAAGTGCTGTCTAAATGCACTATCCTTATTCTTTGTTTTATATGACACTTGCCGATCGGATTCGTATTCACAAAGTGGTGTGCCAGCAAGGATGCACTTTGATTTACAGACTCGTTCCCTCTTTGTAGTTATTACTCGACAAGTGCCCTGCATTGCATGCTTACAAAACGTGCTGAGCAATGCTGGTGGCTCGTACTCTGTAAATGTTCCATGAAAACTTCCATGGGGAAGAAGTAGCGATAGCTCTCCTAAGGATTATAGCTGCTTTCAACAGAACTCGTAAATCATCTTTCAAATCTCCGGCCATCAGGGCACTTGCTATTAGACTGTCTTTACACTTTGTCGAAAGAACTTGTTCAGGTTTTGTTTTATCTGGAGGTTTTCTGAATGTCATGACTGGTGTCATGAATGTTATCTAATATCAGTTGTTTTAGACATTTCTTGTACTGAGGATTCTCACGTAGAGGAAACCCATTTCCTTCTAGTAAATGTGTATATGATTGGTGAATATCATCGTTCATATTTAATACAATATGCACAGCAGGATTATTCAGTTCAGTGTCAACTACGTGAATTATTTTCAAAATGAGATAGAGCTGATCAAACTTAACCTGACATTCTTGCTTTGTCAATGTCTCGCTTAACCGGAACTAAGCATGCTAAATGATATTTTATGCCCTCCACTACTGCCTTTAATGGATCACACGGGCACAAAAAGCTGCTTGACCTTACTTTGAAATTTCATTATTGGTTTTCCGTCCAATTTCTAAGAGCTGGATACCCATGTTTGCAGTTTTCAAAATGCTGTTCTCTGGTTAGCACTGGTTGCATCATAGGACGATGACCGTCCTTACTTCTCCTGCCCCATGCCAGCTCACCTGCAGACAACCCTTGTAGACGATTGCTAATTGATGCAAAGTCGGTTTCTCCATGTGTAACTTGTATTCCCTTAACCGTAATTAGTTTTTCAACTGACGCAATAGACGGTTTCAATACATAGTTTGTGTAGTCAGTTGCTCCACTGTTCATCTGACAAATAAAATAACGTTGAAAATCGACAGATGTCGACTTCTTGATGGACGGTAGACCTTCCATCTTACAGTTAATTTACTACATGTAAAGTATATATTGTTGAATATAAGTAGTAAATCTACGAATTATTACTTGAAAATTTTGCAAGATTATATATACTGTGTCTCTGCTGGTATAGACAGCAATAGTCAGGCGATAATTGTGTTGTAAATAGAAGTTTATGGGCAGCTAATTATGCATAAGAAGGGGAAAATCTCTTTAAGATTCCTAGAACGACTGAGTTTCTAAGCACTGCATTTCTCAAGAGTTTCTAATTTCATAACTTTAGCGACGTCGGAAAACTTGCCATCATAATATTTCAGAGCGTTGTGTGTCACTAATACCGAATCAATTAAAATGTTGGTTTTAACAAACATTTCGCGTGAATAAGGGGAAGAGGAAAATATATTTATTTCTGTATAGGTTCTACTGACTTGTCTTGTTAATTAGGAAGAGACAGAGCTGTGTACTCGAGACATATAGAGACAAAAACAATAGTATTAATATTATAATTAGCATGGCTATCTGTGTGTAATTGATGTTCTATAGATATAGCTATATATTCCAATAGAGGGATCCATATCTAGGTAAGCCCCGCCCATTTCTAGCAAAGCTCTGCCCACCTTTTACACGTTCTGGAATCAAGTTATATACTTCGAATCCTGTATTCCAGGGATCCCAATTTCAACGTAACTATACACGTCAGATGTTGAATATTTTGAAACTAAGTTGACTTTATCAAGATATTCAACAGAATTTTTATTAATAGTAAATCCAATAAAAATATACAATTCACACACTTGGCGGACTTTTCATTGCGCATGGCGGAGCTAGATACGTCACTATATATTGTGTCATCAGCCTACGTGTGACGTAATTGAGTATGACGCCATATACTTGAGTGGCAAAGCAGTGTAACATATTGATGACGAGCAAAGAGTCGTTTTCCAAAATCCGCTTGCCTTGAACGATATTTCTCTTGCTAATCTTACGGTCAACCAGCTTCTATACGGAACTTACACTGCTAACTTGGAAACTGATCTGTAATACAGTATCTCAATACATAATTAAGACCAACCGCTTTCAGTAGCTTCCCGTTCGCGAACTTATAGTCTAAGGGGTAAAAGGACAGCAGCCCAACACGTACAGGTCGGGGCGAAGGCAGCACCTAGAGCTCACCTCTTCTTCCATTTGATCTTATTCCTCGCTCTCCCTATCTCTCACCCTCTCTCCCCACCTCCCCCCCTCCCCCCACCCTCTCTCTCTCTCTTTCTCGGTCTTTCTTCCTACTCTCCCCCACCTCACACTCAACATCCACACACTTATGCACACTAATAGACTACAATTAATTAAACTATTATGATTTGCCGCCATTTTGTTGTAAAAAAGTTTTGTATAATCTGTATGTGTATGGGAGACACGGGCATAAGACTCTTAAGTCGTATCGTGCTTCCATCTGAACAAAATAAATCACGTTTAAACCAACATATTGATGACGTGTTAGCCAGCTCATCATTTACTAATCATTGAACATGCTAATCAAGAGGCAATGCGTGAAATGGGTGGCCGCTGAATATTAAAATAAAACTCTAAGTTTTCCTAAGACTGAGAGCATTCGTGCTCTGAGATTCTGAAAGCATTCGTGTCCTGACTCCTGAGGCTCTGAGGGCATTCGCGTCCTGAGACTCTGAGAGCATTCGTGTAGCATGAGTTCTCCTATGATAGGAGTTCTAGAAATGTACCTCACGTGTAATAGGTGACCATTGGCGTACTACACCCACCCACCCACCCACCCACCCACCCACCCACCCACCCACCCACCCACCCACCCACCCACCCATCCACCCAAAATTGGTGGATAAAAAGACGCGAATTTTATAGAGGCAAATGAACCTTCCTATTCATACCAGACGACATAATTTAAGCTAAAATGAGATGAAGAAATGTGCATCGTCATCGGTATGAGGAATGACTAACAGTAAAATAATCGCTACACGAGTCGGCCTTGCTCTCTGTGCTGGTGTGTCTTCTGGCATCCTTAGTATATGGCCAGACAGGGACAATCATATTCCCCAAACAGTGATTAACATTGATACACATTTATTATATTATTATAACAGATAATAAATTACAATAGTATCGATGTATTTGGAGGAAGTTAACGCAGCACCATTCATATCAAATGAAACTGGGAATGATGACTATGCTTGTCAAAACATATTAGCATAATGCATAGGATTTGAACTGGTGTGAAGCCATTTCTTATATATATACTTGACATAGCCCTTGTTCAGTATCTATCACAACTATGCACTTTCTGCATTATCTCCAGGTCCTTGGTGGATAGGGGTGCACGGCATCTTGTAACACTACGTTAATTATCATATCGCAATCACGACAATGATATATTATAATGGACAATTCCCTGAGTCCATCATTTCAGTAAATGTGTCTTGCAAAAGCGCTTTGAACTAACATTGAAGGACAATTTGCATTAATTTCATACCGTTTTGCTGAACACTGCTCTTTTATTTAGTGCTCATCTACATCAATCCTAAAAGCAAACACTGCAATTATCACGATAGGCGTAACACACCTTGCCCAGTGTGTCTTGATGTATTATCATTTATCTGTCGAAAAAGTAGATCTATCGCTTTGGTTCGTTTTGCTAAATTTTGCTGTTTTATTTAGTACTCATCTACACCAATCCCAAAAGCAAACACTGTAATTAGCACAATAAGTGTAACGTACTATGCCCAGTGGGTCCTGAAATATCATCATTTATCTTTTCGAAAAACTAGATCCGTCGCTTTGGTGACTTAGCAAGATTGCTGCGCATTGCACTAGAGGCGTATACTCGGGACGAAAGCCTGCATCTATTGGTCTGAGGGAACACATATTATTCTATAAATGTAGGCATTCCAGGCAGAATATTTTATAAGCATTGCTCTCTTACTAACAATGACTTTCACATAGGCCACTTTTGATCATGTCGATAGTCACTTACAGGACTGGCGGTATGATCAGCGAACGAAAAGAAGAAGAAGACATAGGCCACTAGTATAAGACTTTTGCCTGATAGTTTACACCCATAATACGTGTGTGACATCCACTTGTAGCCTGTTCAGTTTATTTCGAGCTATTAGCTGGTGCGAGCATATCCCCTTAATTTCTGACTCCAAACCTGTCAATCATTGCCATGTATGGTGACATAACGCAAGCCCACCTGACAAAATAATTACATCAATTACGGCGTGTTGCTTACCATTTCTTAATAAAGGAAAGGTGTCCCTGTATTAAAGGTATCAGGCTATATCTCATTGGCCATATACTTTGAAGAAAATATTAATTATCCGGTATAGACGGCTTGGTATATTGGTATTGGCTTAGTAATACATGGACTAGTGGTCAATTCGTGGTCTTGCCTGCTTATCTCGGATTTAATCGTTTTCTTCTCATGCAAACCCATGATGTAGGACTTTTGCCATGAATCTTCTGTATAATTAACCTGGAATAATTTGTCATTGGTTAATGGAACCAGTATTTGTTAGTCACACGTGCAGTACCTCATGGAACGGAATCAGTGGAATAGGGTTCTCTAAAATGTATTGCCTATGTAAGTAAAATAATCACAATCAATGCTGTTTTAGATTGGATTGAGAGTTTTTGTTGTCTGTTGTTGTCTGTTGTAACTATTCTCTGTCAAATTCTTTGTTAAATATTCAATGGAATCGTTGATATTCAATGCATCATCGGCGATGTGGCATACATTTATTATCTGACGTTTGAATAGCAAATACAAAACAGGCCATAATCTCCATAACATATGCATTTCAACGTGTGTGCATTTCTGGTTAAAAGAGTATTTTGTTAGCTATGTGAATCAGAAAGAATAAAAATGTCGGAGCTTCAGCAGAGACAATATTCAGAAATTCAAGGCAGCAATGCCAGAGGTAGAATTGGACATATCAATGGCTGGATCTGTTTTCACACTATGACAATGGATCAAGTACGTGTGACTCAGGAGGATCGTACCTTGTAACTATTAATGAAACAAGAACAAACATGGCGGGTGTAAATGATCTTCTTACACAAACTCGATCAAACAATGACGACATTCTTGATTTGAATGAATTAGTATATGTGCTTGATCAGGCTCTGTTTACTACGGCAGTAGAAATGACATGGAGACGCAAATAATATGTTAGTTCCATTGTTCCCAGAATGTGGTGGTTCACACTTAGAGCTTCTCTAGCCATATCCATTTTCCTTGAAGCCTTTGGCAAGACATTCCAAGATGGAAGTATGCAGGATTGTGCAGTGGAGGCTAGCGTAGTCAGTCGTTGCATGATCCATCGACAGTGTCATTGATGGTAAGAAATAAATCTGCATTATAATAAAGCTGTTACCATCATCAATGAAATTGCGGATAAATTTAATGAAAATATGGTAAACACTGGGTCTACATTTGCAGAGAAAAACACAGCAAATCACCATGCATGTCAAAGTTTAACATAAACTGAACTTATCAACATTAATTTCAGAAGCCGGCAAGATTTCTAAGATTGTAGATTACAATTACTATACATTTTCTCAAACCAGTAGCTCTAAATATTAGATTTTCCGTATTTTTAAAGATCTGCCAGTTATGTGTTCATAGTTAAATATATACACATGCTTTGCTGAACTCCATGATACATTACATTGTTTAACTGTCTACCTGCTGAATTTCTGCAGACTACATTTTCCATGGGTTTAACTTTGAATTTGTATATTATATACCTAAACCAAATTGTTCACCTAATATCTACTGCTATAACCTGCCCACCTTTAGCTAAGCTCCACACATACTTTGTCCTTGTCGGGATCAATCGATTCCTGCACTCCCTGAATCTTAATTTTATGAAAAGTATACAGGTAACACCGCCCAATCAAATTAGTTTCAAAATATTCAACAAAACGCTTAGTCCCTTATCACTTAAGAGTTTGTGACGAACCTAGCTACGTCATTCATGACCTAGTTGAATATGACGTCATCATACACGTCACGTAGTTGATTATGACGTCATATAATTGATGGATAAACTGAGAATCCTCTATTATCACGATAGGTGTAAGTATAACTAGCCCTTGGGTGGCCAAATCTCTTCCAAATCATATTTTATAAGGCTAAATAGGCACCTACTGCCTTCGTTTTATATAAATATTGAATATAGTAGTCTATCTCATGGATTTGGACAAGGAAGATTTATCAAATGATGTATCCAACTGTACGTCACTGTGTTAGATTGGTGCTGCTGTTGCACTCGATTTCTCTGATAACTCAGACGACTGGGCACGGTATTGCCAGTACCGGCCCCGCAACCTGCGTTTTAGGGGTAACATTTCTTTAGTAAATGCGCACTATATCTTTCACGGAAATGCAATGTGTATCTGACAATCAACTTCCAAAATAGTGAGTAATATTGACAAGTTTATGCTAGTTATATAATTGTGAAAAATAAATTAAATATAATTCTATTTTGAGGAAGTTGTTGTACCTCCATTCAGAACAATGCACTGTATATTTACACGTTATTTCAAACGTTTGAAGAATTATAGTAATACGTTATAGACTGACATAACCATTAACTGTAAATCCTTTATTATATGTCTATGGCGTGATCCTCAACCCAATATATCAGCTCTGTATTGTGCTAACTCACAATCCACCGTTCTCACTAGGCCAGTTCGGGTTAATCGGTATTTCATAGATAGGTGATTATTTTTTCTGGCGATTATATAATCGAGCGTAAAATAAAATACTCGAAAAATCGAAAAAATCGATTTAATCGAGCAAAGATCGATTATTTATTTTAATCAGGCATAATTTAGTGTTTACTCTTGTAATACAGCTAATGCATCGGTGGTCTGAATGTTGTAGCAAGGTAATTGTATAAACATCTATTCCTGACGTTCAGGCCTGCACCTTCCGAGTCATAGTTCAGGCATACGAATGTTTATATAAGTAGCTGCTTGATGGGCCAATGATAGGAAGCAATTTTTTGCTACTGTTTAATATCCCCCTCTGAAGGCTATAGGCTGAAATGTTGGAGGTCATTTTGCGAAAAAATGAATTACTATTTTTCATAATAAATTCACAAAATTTCGATGAGAAGTTTTACAAATTTTGACAATTGTTTTGGAACTAATTTGACTTACCTAAGGCATCTACAACTTGCAGTCAAATGATTTTCAAAATATTCGACTTTTCTGATGCTGCGAAATAGGGAAACATCGTAGATAGGCACTATGGTCGGAATCTGTTATAATAAAAATTAAAATCATATGGCCATTTCGCGAAAAATGCACAAAATTAAATTGAAAATGTTTCTATCCAAATTTTGATAAGTTCTGCCGATTGTTTTGTGACTAATTTGACTTAAAGCTGTTGCTCCACTCGCAATCAAATGATTTCCAAAATATCCAGCTTTCCTAATGCTGTAAAATAGGGGAATATTGTAGATATGTGATACGGGCGAGGTCTATATAATTAAAAGTTAATCTCTTTAATGTTAAAATTAAATTGGTGCCTTTTTACTGGCTTGAAAATCTGGGCAAACGCGCCAGTTTCGTAAAATCCTTATCCAATGGGAACGAGTGAACAATGGATTCCAAATTGACGTCATTATACTGGGCAAGGGTATTCCCCACGTTCAGCCACTCAGAGGACTGGTTGATATGGCATGGCCTATTGAGCCTCTTTTCATAGGTCTACTTAGTTGAGGTAATCAAAGTAACTAGGAGAAATTTACGAAATTGTGTATTCTGTTATTTATTTATATAGAAAATCAGGCATTCTTAGCAATTTATTTATTTATTTATTTATTTATTATTATTATTATTATTATTATTATTATTATTATTATTGTTAATTTTAAGAAAGGTATACTCTCTCTCCCTCTCTCTCTCTCTCTCTCTCTCTCTCTCTCTCTCTCTTTCTCTCTCTCTCCTTCTCTCTCTCTCTCTCTCTCTCTCTCTCTCTCTCTCTCTCTCCCTCCCTCCCTCCCTCCCTTCCTCCCTCCCTCCCTACGCGTTTGCTACTTCCAAAGTTTCAAGGTTAAATAATAGATTATCTGATTAAATCGATTATTTTCCCAGACATCATAATCGATTATTTATCTCCGTAATTGAACAGCCCCCGATAAATGAACATTACATCAATTCTCTGACAATGACATCACGGATAAATCTTAAATGATCGTTATTTTTGCCTTTCATTCTTTTCGAAAAAGGTTTCCCCTTGCACTTTCTTTGGTGAATTATTTTAAAGCAAAGAATAATGTATAAATTCACTTTTAGTTATGCCGGCGAATCTCTGGCTAAGCTAGACATGTTTTGCATAAGTTGGGCTCAATTTATCTACGGACTAAATCCATTCACTCATGTCGTAATTAATTATGACGTCATCCTAAACGTCACTTAGTTGAGGATGACGTCATATAATGATGGATGAATAAACTGGACAAGTGATTTAAGATTGTGATGTCAACCTATATGTGACGTAATTGATTATAGCGTTGATAGAGTGACAGATTGGACTCATCCATTGATCAGCGAAGTTGTTATACATCTCTACACGTGAGAGAAACCACCTTTATTCCTCTAATACCGGGCACCGGTCCCGTGATGGTTGGTTTGACGCCAACCGACACGGTGACGGGTGTGCCGGGCCAGGCGTGGTCCTCACCTATCTCGCCTGGTCCAGCGATCAGACATGGGGTGCCATTGGCGCCCGTGGCTGGCCACGGTTCCGTGACGCTACGGACCCGCACGGTTTTCCGTGCGGGCCTACTCCATGGACTGGTGTGTTCCATGGGGTGGTGGCAGAACCGTATGGTACCGGAGTTCCTGGTGTGTCAGCCACGGCTCCTAGCTGGGAGGCCGTGGCTGGTAGGTCCGTGAACATGTCAACGGGTGACGTGTTCACGGGTGTGTCCTCCTCGGAAATAGACTGGGCCGAGGCTCATGGCTCTGGTCTGTGGTTTCGACCACGGCCGAGGAGGATGCGCTCCGTCCATCGGTGGCATCGATCAGGACGGGGATCTTGCCCGCAGCCCAGATCCAGTCCATTGGACTGGATCCACGGTTTATTGAGTTGCTAGAGGCTATTTATAGCAAGCAACTCATGACCAAGGGCCAGCTCCCTGCGGCCTCCAGGGAGGTGCGGGCGAGGTGTCGTATTCCACGGGGGGAATACGACAGGTATGGTGTTGTACCGTCGGTCACTGAGGATGACCGATGGGTTCTGGGTGTCCAGTGTGCTGTCCAATGGACACCACGATGAAGTCCTCTCCCTTTGTGATGAGGGTGTGAGGGCAGCTATGAGTGCTGTCAACCATTCTTATCGCCTTCTTCAGTCGGTGTGGGCTGAAGCGGGGGCAGGCCACCCTGTGCCACCTGTGGCGCTTTCGTGTGTCAATGACGGCCTGGTGCTGTCTATGGACGCATTGGCAAGGGTGCAGGCGCGTGTTACTAAGTCTAGGAGGCAGATGGTTCTTGACCATATGCGTCCGGCTACGGCCGTCAGGGAGCGTCTTCTTGGGACGCCCCTGACAGGTCCTAGCATCTTCGGTGGCCAGGCATGGGCCATCTTAGAAGACACGGCTAGCATTGTGCAGAATCGGTTGGCGGTGAACCTACAGCTAGAGCTGGTGCGGCAAGCGCATGCACTAGGGGCTGTAGCGAAGCCGCTGACCATGCAACCTTCTAAGAAGCAGAAGAAGCATGAAGGTAAGGCGAAAGCTAAGCCTGGTGAGGCTTCTGCTTCGTCTGGCTTTTCTCAGCCGCCTCTGGCGAAGAAAGCCAAGAAGGTTGTGGAGGCTCCTACAATCCCCAATGTTGCTCCTGATCGCCCGAGAGTCCTCAAAGGGCGGAAAGAATGGAGCGGATCGTACCTGAGGGTACGAGAGCTCCATTCGTATCTGCCTGGACCACACCTGTGCGACAGGAACAGCGGTGCCAGTTAGACCAGCCGAGCCAAGACCAAAATGGTTCTCTCTCTCTCTCTCTCGTCAAGAGAGGTGGGGGAGTGGACCGCGAGCTGGACAACCCCATTAGGCGTCGAGGCGTCTATAGTGGGTGGAACGCTCATGCGTTTCGTCGAGGCTTGGCGAGGTGTGACGTCAGACAGTCTGGGGTACATGCCGAAGTGGTGAGACTTTCCACAACAGAATCTGTCTTTGGCACCTGTCTGGACACCCGTACCAAGGGAACCAGACAAGTTAGAAGCCATTCAAATCTAAGTGTCAGGTTTGCTTCTGAAGGGAGCAATAAAACCAGCAAACCAGAACACTCCAGACTTCTATTCAAATATGTTCCTTGTTCCCAAGAGCACAGGGGAATGGAGACCCATACTCAATCTCAGGCCATTAAATTGGTTTATCCATACGCCTCGGTTCCGGATGGAAACTCCGAGGTCGGTAATGGCAGGATTGAAGAAGGGAATGTGGTGTGTGTCGATCGATCTGAAAGATGCATATTTCCACATCCCAATGAACAGGAGTTGTCACAGGTTTCTGAGATTTGCGTTTCAGAATCAAGTATGGGAGTGTATAGTCCTCCCGTTCGGCCTGTCGACAGCTCCAAGGGTTTTCACGAGAGTGGTCCTGGCGGTGACAGCGTATCTCAGAAACGAGAACGTGGTGCTACACACCTACATAGACGATTGGCTGATCAAAGCAGACACACCAGCCAGGTTAGAGGTGGATACTGCTCTGACTCTGAAGTTACTTTCAGATCTAGGCTGGATAGCCAATAAGGAGAAATCCGAGTTGACACCCACTCAACATTTCGTTTATTTAGGGATGCGATTCGATCTCGAGGAGGGCAGGGTTTCCCCGTCAGAGCCCAGAGTGGTGTCTCTGTTAGCCATCCTCAAGAGTTTTCGATTGGGAAACCACATTCAGGCGAGGCGGTTTCTTCAGATGCTGGGCATGATGGTCTCCATGGAGCAGGTGACCCCGTACGCTGCTCTAATGTGAAGACCTATCCAGTTGTATCTGATGTCTCTGTGGAAACAGAGAACACAACCCCTGTTAAAACTGGTGCCAGTTTTGGAGCCAATAATGTCGCATCTTGTATGGTGGAAAAAAGCGTCAGAATCTCCTAGTAGGGGTTTCGCTGCACCTACCCCACCCCCAGCTGTCCGTGTACACGGATGCATCGCTGGAGGGGTGGGGCCTGCCTGGGAGAACACCGGGTCTCGGGCACATGGACTCTCCAAGAGAGCAAGCTGCATATCAATCTGTTGGAAATGATGGCAGTGGAACTAGCATTGGAGGAATTTCTTCCAATGGTCAGGGGCAAGGCGATATTGATACGGTCGGACAATTCGATGGTAGTATCATACATAAATCGCCAAGGCGGGACCAAGTCACCCGCACGGTGTATCAAAGTGTGGCACTTGATTCAATGGTGCAGGAATTACTCGGTTGTTTTGAAAGCAGCTCACATTCCTGGGCGATTGAACATTCTGGCGGATGCTTTGTCTCGCAGACAAAGAATTCTGCCAACAGAATGGTCCCTCAACCCTCCAGTTCTACGAAGGATCTTCGCGCATTGTGGCAAACCCAACGTGGACTTGTTCGCCACAAGGGAAAATGCTCAAATCATGACTTATGTCTCGCCGATTCCAGATCAAAATGCCGCCGATACAGACGCTTTGGCGATAAGCTGGAGAGGGATGCACGCTTACGCGTACCCACCCACCATTCTTCTACCGAAGATATTGGTGAAGATCAGGGAGGAACCGTGCCTGGTCCTGCTAATAGCGCCGTTTTGTCCCAGCAGGGCGTGGTTCACGGATCTTCTAGATCTGCTGGTGGAAAACCCAGTGCAGTTACCCGAGATTCCGAACATAATCTCCCAGGCCAAGGGACGCTTTCTACACGAGCGTCCCGAAATGTTCAAATTGACTGCGTGGATGTTATCAAGCAACGTTCCACGTCGGAAAGCTTTTCTCGACAAGCTGCTGATTTCATCGCAGCTGTGAGAAGGAGGTCAACCTTCAAGTCATATAACAACAAGGTTAACAGATTTGCAGACTGGTGTGAAGAAAAGGGTATTGATACCTTTCAATCCACTATTCAGCAAATAGCAGATTTTCTCTGTGAGCTGTTCTTTTCAGGACTAGCTCCCGCCACAATTGCTGGATACAAGTCAGCTTTGGCATCAGTTATCCTTTGTCTAGCCAACAGGGATAGTCCAGAGGTGGCCCATTTAAATGTGATGGTGAAGGGAATGAGCAATCTACGACCGAGACAACCGGTAGTCATTCCAGCCTGGAGTCTATCTTTAGTGCTTAATGTACTGGCCAAGCACCCTTTTGAACGTTGCGTTCGGCTAGTCTAAAGCATTTGACTCTAAAGGCAGACTTTCTATTGGCAGCTTCCTCAGCTAGAAGGCGCAGTGAGATCCATGCACTTTCAGCAGAGAGGGACCGATTTTTTGTCTCCAGAGAGGGTCTGCGTCTTCTGCCAAGAGCAGAGTTTATGTCAAAGAGTCAATCTTTGAGATATTCCGGCAAACCGATCATTATACCGAAACTAAGAAGGTTTGATCGTGATGCCAGTGTCTGGTGCCCAGTCCGTGCTTTGACTAAGTACAGAAAACGGACAGACTCGTTATGGTCGAACGATAGACATCTGTGGATCTGCCATAAGAAGCCATATGGCCCCGCATCCTTGGATTCTATCTCTCGTTGGGTAGTCGAATGCATTCAGACTACCCATGAGATTGCGACTGGGCACCAGGTGCAATGCGCAAGGGCACACGATGTTAGAGGAATAGCCGCCTCAACCGCCCTTTACAATGGTGTTCCGTTAGAGGACATCATGGCCGTTGCACAATGGCACTGTGAGTCCTCTTTCACGGATTACTATATGAGAGATGTGTCAGACTCGGCCAATCCACTCGCTTTAGCTGTTTTGAAACGATAGTTATGCGCCCACACTGCTCTTCTCCCTTTTTTGGCATTTGTAAGAAAGAATTAAGAAGCAGACATGGTCGAGCGAGAGGATGGCAACCAGATTGTGTCACTGATGACCGGACAAGTGAATGGTTGGAGGCGCCACGTCTGAAATCCATTTATCATGAGGTAATTCAAAATTGAGAGATTTTTGTATTATGTCTATATATCATGTTCATTCATCTTATATGTTCATGCTCATCCCCAGGCTAATACATATATATGCAAAGAGCAGTTAACCCTCTTGGCATATTTGTGTTTCATGCGAGATGCATGTTCGTGAGTTCTCTCCCTTTTCTTAGGAGAAAAGGGGGGGGGGGGGCAGTGATGCGAATGTGATTCAGTTCCGTTAACTTGATGGTCCTTTTAGGTCTCCATTAGTCAAGTTTAAGTCTAGCTCTTTCTCCAAGGGGCAAAAGTAGCAGTTATGGCTTGCCCCTTCCCACCAGGTTACTGACCAAATCTGGTGTATATCAGCAGTAATAGAATGGTGAGTATTGATCGATGGAGAATGAAGGAAATTTCAATTTCCCTTTCTCCGAGATCTAACAATACTCACCATTTTATTACGGACCCAGCCTCCCAGCCCCACGGAGGCAAGCCATGGGTTTCTCTTGTTTGGTGACTATGCAAACAATATGAGCTCTATGGTAGACGGGTACTCGGCAGTTGGGAGCCGAGTACCCGGTTCCAAGGCGTCGGTAAAGCTTTCTAAGTCCTAGAGCCAGCTGTCAGGGCCAGCTGTATATCAGGAGTAATAGAATGGTGAGTATTGTTAGATCTCGGAGAAAGGGAAATTGAAATTTCCTTCATTATGCGTGGGCCGATATATGGCCAGTGGAGGGGTGAACATGGTCTGCCCCGGGCTGAGTATGCACCCTCCAGTGATCCGTGCTACACCGTTGTTGCACTCGAGTTCTCTGATAACTCAGACTACTGGGCACTGTATTGCCAGTACCGGCCCAGCAATCTGCGGTTTTAGGGGTAGCATTTCTTTAGCAAATGCACATTATATCTTTCACGGAAATGCAATGTGTATCTGACAATCTTCTTTCAAAATAGTGAGTAATATTGACAAGTTTATGTTTGTTATATAATTCTGAAAGACAAATTACATATAGGGCTATTTTGAGGAGGTTAATGTACCTCCATTCCGAACAATGCACTGTATATTTACACGTTATTTAAAACATTTGAAGAATTATGGTAATGAATAATAGACTGAGCATAACCATTAACTGTTCATCCTTTATTATATGTCTATGGCCTAATCCTCAACCCAATATATCAGCTCTCTGTCATGCTGACTCACAATCCACAGTTCACACACTCAATAAATGAATATTACATCAATTTTCCGACTGTGACAGCACAGATATATCTTAAAGGATAATTCTTTTGGCCTTCCATTCTTTTCGGAAAAAGTGTCACCATGCTTTCTTTGGTGAATTACTTTAAATCAAAGAATAATGGATAAATTCACTTTTAGCTATGCCCGCGCATCGCTGGCTAAGCTAGACATGTTTTGCGCAGGTTGGGATCAATTTATCTCCATTGAATTCTGAATTACCCAAATCCCATATTCATGGTAACTATACAGCTAACATGTTGAATATTTTGAAACTAATTGGACTAGCGGGTATTGCTGCTTATGGCAGCAACAGCGCCCAGTCAAATTAGTTTCAACATATTCAACAGAATGTTTATTAAAGACATACAATCCGTACAACTGATGGACTATTCCAGCTTCATGGCGGAGTATTATCTGAAATTGACCTTTCCAGTTTGAGCTATTCCCCACCCATCACTAGCTAAGTTCCACTCACACATTGCTCGTGTTGGGATCAATCGATCCTTAAACTCCCTGACTATCAATTTCCGGAAAACTATACAGGTAAGCTGTTGAATATGTTGAAACTACTTTGATTGACTGGCTGTTGTTGCTGTCTATGGCAGCAACACCACACAGTCAAATTAGTTTCAAAAGAGACAACAGAATGTTTATTAAATTGTAAAGACACAATTCGCACGTGCCAGACTATTAAGCGTTAAAGACGAACTAAAGCTAGTCATTCATGCCATAATTAATTATGACGTCAAATTATAGATGAATAAACTGGGAAGGTGATTTATGATTGTGATGTCAACCTATGTGACGTAATTGATTATGACGTCAATATAGAGTGACACATTGGATTTATCCATTGATTCGCGAAGTTGTTATACAGCTCTACACGGGAGAGAAACCCCCTTTATCCCTCTAACAATCAAATATGTTCAAGACATTCAGATTTCCTGAATAAAAAAATCCATTGGCAGACAAAGAGAAGATTATTCTTGAAAATTTACTGCTGGAATAAGTGGCTCGGTTATCGAGCCACTTATTTCAGTGATAAACTTTCACAAATAGACTTTTAGTCTGGAAATCGATATTCTTCTTGCAAAATCCACATTAGAAACCCTTTGGCTGGAGTAATGATGTTTCGCTCCATTCGTTCATTTGAATCAATTCTATCCATTTGAAGCATCGTTGCATCGTGATAAGTGAAGAAGACAAATTCCATTTTCCAAATATAAAACACTGATCTCTGTACTTTTTGTTTTCATGCGAGATCTTTGTTCAATAACAGGATCATCTAACTCGTGATGTAACGTCAATTGCAATAAGAACACAAACACATATACACGCTTAATTCATACCGTGTTTGATCTCTCAATCGTCGCAGAATTCGATTGCGTTGGTCTGAAAAGGCCAACCTAGCTTACAGAGGCTAGATTAAGGTCCTCCACCTTGGACTCCAGATCATATATTGAGCAGGGTCTGGGATGGGATATTCCTCTCCAACTGGGTAAGTGTCCTCGGTCCTCACTGAAAATTTCATAAAATTTCGAATCTCTAACACATCTCATGTATTTCTGGAGTTGGATGTTATTGCTGAGGGAGTAATTATAATATCATTTTGCCATACTTTAACAATTTAAAGGATAAATCTGGTCGAGAAATTAAAAATATTTGTCTGTTGAATATCAAGGCAACAACAGTTTATTAAAAAAATATGAATGAAATCGTTGAATCTGTTAATGACCCTGTCATTAGAGTTGTAAAATTTTCAAAAATAGTCTTCTTTTGAATGGCAAATGGACATTCCTCGAGACCACTCAAGAAACCGGTTTTGAACAGGTTACACCATGGTTGAGAAAGGGGATGATAAGTCATACCTTTGGATTGTCAGATGTTTGCATTGCGCCATTATGAATTATGTTCTTAAAATTAGGTTTCTCTCGAATACTTTAAGAAAGATATGAATTAATCTCGCCATTTGATTCATTGGATTTATTAGAGAAATTTAAAGTTCAGGCACTGGATTCTAGTGCAATAATTATTATCAAATACAAGGTAGAGTCTAATTGATTGATTTAAGGCAATCGTTTTACAGATGGCTGTCACTAGCACAGTAGAGAAAGTGACGTTTCTAGTTATGCCCACACCGCACACGTTTTGCGCATGTTGGGATAGATTTAGATACTTTGAAACCTGAATTCCAGGAAAGCCATTATAGGGTAGCAACATTACCCAGTCAAATTAGTTTCCAAACATTCAACAGAATATTTATTAAATAGTAAATCCATCAAAGACATACAATTCGTACACTTTACAGACCTTTCAATGTTCATATCGCCATTCACTATGCATTATGACCTTAGACGACTGGGGACGTAATTGAACACGATGGCATACAGTTGAGTGACAGATAAGATCTCTCAATTGTTTGACGGATATTTAGCTGCCGTCCAGGTCCTGACACAGTTCATGTCCGTGGTTACGATTTTTTAGTTTTTGTGAGAACATCTTTCCTTTCCATTTTGTCATGAAACCATTCACGGGCTACATCGTCATCCAGTTCCAAGTGGCGTTCGAACGGAAGATCTAAATAAAAGGTTCCATTTCCATCGATTAGAATACAGGGATTCAATCTGTCATTCAAGTATCTGATGTCATAGTGAAATAAGTCACAATCAAAATGTCGGACCTCGACGACCAAAGACACTACGTTTAGAGCGGGATCTCGTCTCGCCATCCTGATATTGCCACTGGAAGGTAACACCATTACCAAATGGCCAAAGGTTGGTTCAGTAACAATATGCACACATAGTTGGCCGAAAAATGTTGAATTGTATAATGAAACAGCAATCTACACAAATATACTCAGTTGATCTGACCACGGCGAATGCACAGACTACTGAGTATTTAGTGTATTTATACATGCTTGACAGAGATAGATTGTCTACAATGCACAAGTGTATCGGTCATTTCTTATTGGCGAGATTTTATTCCTAAGAATGATCTTGAATGTATATATTATCCACTAAGGGTAGCTGTAACCAATCACCTGCCACTTGAGCTCACAGGTCCTAGGGGTTATTAAGTTCTGGAGTTTATTCACCCAGTTTCACTGATCCAGTATAGCAACCTACTTGCTCTAAAAATGTCTAGCGAGGTTCCTAACCGGCTCACTATATGAAAAATTATCAACCGAAACGCACAATGAGAGTCACAGTGAACACTTTCATCAACTTCCTCATTGCATCTTCGTCAATGCCAAAATATATTCAAGAATATCTTCCTACAATCCTGATTCAAAGTGGGTTTGTTAAAAATAACAAACATGCTTACATCCACACAGTACTCATCTACACCAATCATAAAAGCAAACACCGCAATTATCACGATAGGCGTAACTAACTAGCAACAGGGTAGGGTGACGTTGGGTCAGGGTGGGCGAGGTGATCAATCTTCGGAATAACATTTCATATGTATGGCTATGTGTCGCACTAGTAATATTCGATCTCATGGACATTTTCTATCCCGTGGTGCTTGGACATGGTCAGCACCATGTGATCCTGTAGACAGACCTCGATGTAAGAGGACATGTATGTATACACTACGAGAATGCTCTTAGGCTAATGACTCGATCACTATTGTCTGTGTCCAATTAAAAAAAATCCTAAACTAACTATAAGCAAGGAGTTCTAATTCCGGAATCCGGTTACTAAAATGGCTGCAGCTTATTATTACAGATGTTAGCTCCAGTCCATAGATGCTAACCCAGCTTACTGGATCAATAACTAGTCTGCTCCAGAGGATAAGCTAGTCCGGTGCTGTAGCTCATCCAGAGTTTCAGCTGACTCAGTGTTCAGCAGGTCTTGTTAATCAATTGTTCTGGATAATTAGGCGATCCAGAAACCTTTAACTGAATGACAAAATAACAAACAAACCATTTACTGGCCGAGGTTTAGAAACTGGTAACTAGGCACACCTTCATTTTATCTTGGGTTCTGAATGTAAACAGACATTTTCACACTTATGTAGACTCATTATGGTTATTATCAGTTTCTTGAATGCTGACAATCTATTGTAATGGTAAAAAAAATAGTTGCCACAAACAATCACAGATGAAAATCTCTGACCATTTAGACGTTACTTTCTCTCTCAAACTTAATCTTCTGTTTCAACATGTACGATCTCATTCATAATATGTTTTTACTCAAGAGTCATATCCTGTAGTTCTGCGATGGCACGCAGCTCATCGGTGCTAAACACTAGGTCAGGTTAACTCTGGCAACATCTCCTTACCAGAACCTTCATAGTGGTCTATGTTCCTCTAGAGCGCATTGTTACTTGACTCTTTGGCCAGGGATAAACATCCCTACCAAGTTCGTATGTCAATACAAATGGGTCCTGTCGTTGATAACCAGAGATACGCTCAATTCAGCTGGCTGTATCCTGAGTGACTCACAGACTAACGATCTGTGGATATCTCATTGGTAGCCGATGGGCAATGTTTGGTTTAAACACAACGGGTGCACGTGTACACTGGATTAGATGTGTCTATTATTAACAATAAGTCAAAGGACACAATGGATTGTTTCAATTTACACCATACCCCTTCACTGCAAGATATATGGTGGCTTACCAGTCCCTATAGATGACATGGTGATTAAATAATGAGAACCTGTTTCAGTCTGGATAAACTAACTCTGTATTGATACAACAGTTCCGTATTTGAGCAAAACATACTTATTCTTACTGTTGAAAGGAATTGCCAATTTTAAAACACATACGGAACACAGAAACAGCCATAGGAACATGTCTCTTGTCTACATCCTCGTCTTATTTCAATGGTGAACTGCCATACATCGTTAACGTATCTTTACTTTTACCAATTTGAATCATGTCAGCCAAAGTTCTGTAACTATCTCCATGATATTTTCAAAGAAATATCGCCACAGCGTCCAACCATCATACAGTGGATTTTAACACGCATCATCAAGGCGATGTCGATTAAATTTAACTAAAACCTATACTTAAATAACTCATTGTTCCTTGAACCAAATGGAGGCGGGCAATAATGATTCTGACCCCTTTCAATCCGTTACAAGCGATCTACACACCATGTGACAATATATACAATAGCAGTGTCAAATTCAACCCAAATAAAATACGATCAAAACATTTCCCATATTCTGTCTAATTGCGGTCAATGGACCTTTCCATTTTTTGCTATGCCCCGCCCATCTCTTTCTAAGCTCCACCCACACCTCGCTCGTATTGGGATCAATCGATCTCTGAGCTTCCTGACTAATAATTTCCAGAAAACTGTGCAGGTAAGCTGTTGAATATTTTGAAACTAATTTGACTGGGTGTTGTTGCTGCCTATTAGCAGCAACAGCGCCCTGTCAAATTAGTTTCAAAATATTCAACAGCATGTTTATTAAATAGTAGAAACATACAATTCTTACAACGTGTCGGACTATTAAGAGTTAAAGACGGGACTAATAGAATCATTTATAGCGCAATTATTATGCCGTCATCTTACACGCTGCTTATCTGATTATGACGTCATATGACGTCAAGTCATTCATGGATACGCTGGAAACGTGAATTGGCATGCTACATATTCCTGATTTAAAAGAAGACACATAGTCATTGGTTGGTGTGGGGTGGGGGTGTTTGATATTTTCAACTAATATGGTGTCTATGAAAATGGCTATTTAGCTAAGGTATACCTATACCAAGACAAAGATTCGCTAAATATTTCATTCAAAATGTACACAATTTATTGGTATGAACGTGACTCAACGTGAATATGCAGGCACTTTTTATTTTCATGTTTACCTGCCTACTTACCAGACTGTTCTATTACTGTACCTAACCGGAACAAGAGTCACATAAGCCGTACACGAGTACACACGGTATTGCTTAGTGTAAGATACATCGTTGCTGTGGTATCCTGCAGTCATGCGCGTTGGTGGACAGGTAATGAGCGTTATATTATCTCACCTCACCTAAACAGGTGCTACAAGAAAGATTCACCACATGTATGAAAATAACTGAGCTATCACTGACAATTAGAGGGGACAATTTCTAGCTATGCTCCGCCCATTTCTAGCTAAGTTCCATCCAATTTTTGTTTTAACGCCTGTTGGAATGGAATTATATGCTTTGAATCCTGAATACCCAGAATCGCAATTTCAAGTTAACTATATAGGTAAGCGGTTGAATATTTTGAAACAGCGCCCAGCCAAATTAGTTTCAAAATATTCAACAGAGTGTTTATCGTTATACATCCATTAAAGACATACAATTCGCATATTATTGACAGACTTTGCAATGTTCATGACAGAGTTATACGTTGTAACGTCAGCTAACCAGTGACGTAATTGATTATGGGTTCATAAGTGACAGATCAATTCCATCCATCAACTTCTAGAAGGTATCGCTCACAAGATCATCGACACAGCAAGTGGGCGAGCACTGTGGATACTGTTAACCAGTTCAGGTGATCCACAATCCTACATCACCAAGAGAGAAATAGCCATGTAGCGGGTGAGGTGAGGGAAGTGGGTGTTCTGAAACAGATTAGTAAATACATATGAAGCAGAATGGTGAACACATGGGTACCGTATTTCAGATGACGCTTTGCGTTGCATTTAGCTCTGCACCTCGCCCTGTTTTTCCGGATTAGCCAACCATATAGGTAATCAAATCCGTTTTCATTAGATGGTTTTTTTGTTCAAATGGTAGCATGATAAGACATGACTCATATACCCGGCTCTCCCATGCACATACAAATATTATACACGCACACGCACGAAAGCACGCACGCGCGCACCAGGCACGCACACATGCAAACCCGCATGCACGTACACACATGCACGCACGGATGCACACACGCACGCAGGCATGCACAGGGTTGCCTACTTGTATTTTTAAGATTCAACGATGTACTAGATCGTGCGAGCTATCATTGAAAAAATGTCGAGATCTCCAAAAGCATAGATTGATCCTCTAAAGATTAAAGATAAAAATTACAATTGTAATAACTGTACAAGAGTGTCCATTTTTCGTGTCAAGGAAAAATACAGATTTTAAGTTTTCCTACAAAATTGTGAAATATATATGAAATAAAATCTAGAAATATTGTAAAGCCATGAAAGTAATTTCTCATAGTGTGAAAAGAATATTCATAGTTTATTTTGCATTGTTACTTACCAAACAACAATGGGGTCACTGTTATATTATATAAGAAATGTAAATTGAATTTTTTTAAATACTTTTTACCTAAGCTTGTGCTGGATAAGGTCGCTATATTTGTAAAATAAATAAATACTGGGTGGGTGGATGGGTGGGATGTGGATAGAGGCATTTTTATATTATATACTTGAACCAAATGGTCCATCTAATATCTACTGCAACGTCTCTGTTTTGAACTAACATTGAAAGACAATTTGTGTTAATTTCATATCGTTTTGTCGTGTAATGGAGGAATCCAGTTTTAGCTATGACCCACCCATGGATCCACCTACTCTTGACCCATGTTTCATCAATCAACCACTGCACTATTTGAAACTTAATTTCCTGGAAAGTATACAGGTAAGCTGCTAAATATTTTGAAAGTAATTTCAATGGGCGATCTTGATGCATATGGCAGCAACAGCACCCAGTCAAATTAATTTCGAAATATTCAACATAATGTTTATTAAATAGTAGAGACATACAATTCATACAACACCCCTTCGTCAGTCACCAATTGATTGTTCGTGACAAACTTAGCTACGTCATTTGCGACCTAATTCATTATGATGTCATCCTATATGCCACATAGTTGATTATGACGTCATATCATTGATGGATGAACATAGCATCCTCTATTATCACGATAGGCATAACTATAGCTAGCAATGGGGTGGGCATGTCTTTTCCAAATCATATTGTATATGGCTAAATAAGCGCCTACTACCCTCGTTTTATATAAATGTTGAACATAATATTCGATATCATGGATTTGGTCTTTGGAAGATTTATCACGTGAATTATTGCACTGTACGTCATTGTGGTAGATTGGTGCTGCTGTTGCACTCGAGTTTTGCAAATGCACACTATATCTTTCACGGAAATGCAATGTGTATCTGACAATCAACTTCCAAAATAGTGATTAATATTGACAAGTCTATGTTTGTTATATAATTCTGAAAGATAAATTACACATAGTTCTATTTTGAGGAAGTTGATGTACCCCCATTCTGAACAATGCACTGTGTATTTACACATTATTTCAAACGTTTGAAGAATTATGGTAATACGTTATAGACTGAGCATAACCATTAACTGTTAATCCTTTATCATATGTTAATGGCGTAATTCTCGACTCAATATATCAGCTCTGTTGCATACTGACTCACAATCCACAGTTCCCAATGAACATTACATCAATTCTCTGACAATGACATCACGGATATATCTTAAAGGATCATTATTCTTGCCTTTCCATTTTCTTCGGAAAAATGATTCCTCGTATTTTCTTTGGTGAATTAATTTAAAGCAACCAAAAATGGATGAATCCACTTTTAGCTATTTTAGCCCATCTCTAGCTAAGCTGCACCCATGTTTTTCGCGGGTTGGGATTAGATTACATACTTTAGATCCGGAATTAGCCGGATCCCATTTTCATAATAGCTTAATTATTAAGCATTGTTTATAACAACAAAAAACTGCTCTTCATTTATTAATCACAAGATTTCTTTTCAAAATCTAATATGACGTTTAACTGGATCGGTCCACACTCATTTAATCATACCTATTAATTATTATATTTACAGTAACTTGCATTTGCATATGTAGCAGCAAGCTAATGTCACAGGATACAATTTTGTCATCACTCACACAGGAGTTTTAGATCAACAGCTAATTTCTCGTTTTTCACACAATTTATGTTCTCGTACTTTATTTCAAGTTAATCAAAGTGTCTTTAACTTGCCATAAGTCTGATTAGTTAGTTTTCGGAAACATTTAAATTAATAAACATTGATAGACCTGTATCTAGTTCGGCTTTCCATTTGATAAAGATGGCGCCTAAGAGGTCATAGCATCAGAAGAAATCAGGATGCCCGTTCTCGATATGGATAATTATATGAATTGGGGTGCTGCAAAGTTGAGAGCGGAACTCGAAGTTGTTAACATTAGCACCCCAGTTACCTTCAGTATAAGCGTTCTATGTAAACTGTACGTGGAGCATGTGTTGAAGAAAATGGGCAATTCTGCATGGAGTAGCACCGTTCCTATCGATGTTGTAAGTTGTAAGCCATCAACCTTTTAGCATTTGACAAAGATGGCGCCTAAGAGGTCATAACGTCAGAAGAAATCAGGATGCCCGTTCTCGATATGGATAATTATATGAATTGGGGTGCTGCAAAGTTGAGAGCGGAACTCGAAGTTATTAACAGTAGCACCCCAGTTACCTGCAGTATAAGCGTTCTATGTAAACTGTACGTGGAGCATGTGTTGAAGAAAATGGGCAATTCTGCATGGAGTAGTACCGTTCCTATCGATGTTGTAAGCCATCAACTTTTTAGCGATAGCGCTCTCAGTAGCGAGCACCGTTTGTCTACTGACAGTTTAATCTCTCGGCATGCTGCAATGGTAGCATTGCCAGCTGATATGCACATGCAGCGTGATATCCTATTGGTTGGAAGTAGTACCAGCAATATGGCGGCACCTATGATTAAAGCCATCGTTGATCAAACACTCACCGGCAAGCAAAATGTTGCAAAAGAGTCGAATGCGACTTCGAATTCAGATGTAAATACTCCATTTACATTGCAACACGCCTACGCCCATCAGAGGCAGTCACGCCAAGGGGCTCATGCATGCGGAAGTGAATCTTGTTGCTGTTCAAGTAGATCCATGTAACTTATAGGCACATCATCGTTCGTTCCTGTCTCATCTTGCAATAGACCGACCTCCTTTGGAGTTTCTCCAGAGGAAATTCCTCACATGGATTTGATGTCTCCTTTTCTGAGAAAGCAAATCATTGAGCGTAAGGGTGTTAATTTACCAGCTTTATTGATTTCATATTATGATATTCCCTCCCAAAATGTCAGGGAGGATTCCAGGCTAAAACGGTGGTTCTCATTGGGGGAATTTATTACAGCTTGTGGACCTTTCAAGCGTACCATGTGCCATGTCTACCCAGTTAGGCCGGAAGAACTTGACCAATACGAGGCGATAATTGTCAGCATTTTTAATGACTACGGCTCAAGTTTTATGAGTATCACAAGTTGTTTTCGCTGTAGAGTGCCAATGCACTCCAACTCCATGGATTAAAATGGATTGGTCCATAAGGGATAGGAATCTACTGTAATTGGTGATGGGAGGAGCTCGGTCGCGCTACTACAATACATGCAGTGAAGTTTCGCATGACACGCCCCTCTGCAACACAAGCATCAGCAACTTCACCCGTCTTGGAATTGCAAGCCTTCCAACCCAGCCGAATGCTTTAGGGCGTAGAAGAGATTTGGACGTCCATGGTAGGAGGAGGATGTTTCACAATGGAGTCGAAATATACAACAACAACAACAACAACAACAACAACAACAACAACAACAACAACAATTCAAACCGTGGGTGTTCTAGGCCCAAATGCCCTCTTGGTCATGTTTGCTCCAGAAGCATATCAAAGGATCACGTTGCCCGTGGATGCTAGAAGGATCGGAAGCTATTTCAGCAATTTAGAAGAAAGTGACTGAATGATTAAGATGACAAGCAATACGTTGATACACCTGTGCATGTTCAGCAATTGTCTTTGGAATTAGAAAGTCATGAATACCGTTCCTTTGTTAAATATCTCATCAATGGCCTAACTTTCGTTTTTGATACTGTGGTAGAGACATCAGATCTTCCGTCAAAGCAATGCCGTAATTTGCAATCTGCTTTAAAACAGAAGGACATTGTTAAGCTTCTAATCGATGATGAAGTTACTAAAGGTTACCTATCAAGGCCCTTCACAGAACCTCCATTTGCATCTTACAGAGTTTCTCCTATCGGCATAACAGAATACAGATATTCTATAATAAAGTATCTTATCGTAGATCTTTCTTCGCCACATAACAACAGTGAACACTGCAGTATCAATGAGTTGATGATAAGGAACATTGTTCTTTGACGTAAATGAAGGTTGACAATGCCATTAAACAAATCACGTTATGCGTGAAATGTAGAAAGATGGGAAAAACGGGCATTACTAATGCTTTTAAATATATTCCTATATGGCCATCACAACAGCATCTATGATGGTTTGTTCTATTACTACACCCGCCTCGCCTTCGGTTGTAGACCCAGTCCTAAAATTTTTGACTGCGTTTCCACCACCATATATAGGATCGTTCAACGGAACTACAAGATCGAATTTATTATTCATCAACTGGACGATTTTCTTACGGTTGACAAGCCTAAGCTTTCCCAGCTGGGTAATTCCAGCAGGTCGAACTTTTATTTCTTATTTGCTCTCTGTGGCTTTGTCGGTGCATGAACTCCACCACCATGTGCATTTGAATGCGGCGTGCTGTGAAGACATCAACATGTGGAAGTTGTTCAGAAAGCATTTGAACGGTGTTGTAATGTTCCATGAACTTTTAGTAATCCCAGCTGCAGACATGGAACTTTTCACGGATGCTTCGTCTACAATAGGCTACGGTGGATTCTTCCAGGAATACTGGTTCTCGTAGAGGTGGTCCGACAACATTTCCTTACTGCCTGATAAACATCCATCGATGGCTTTTATGGAACTCTATCCCATAGTTGTCACAGCTCTTCTTTGGGGGATGAAGTTCTATTGTGATAATCTGTCTACAATGCAAATTATTAACAAAGGTCGTTTTAAAGTACTATCAATTATGCAATTAATGAGACAGTTAACTTGGTGCTCTATGCAGAATAGTTTCTCAATATATGCCCAACATTTGCCAGGATCACATAATAACATTGCTGATGCTATGTCGCGATTACAGATGGACAGGTTCTGGTTTTTGGCACCAACAGCTCCGGCGGATCCATGCTGATGTCCGCTGGCTTCTCAAGTGATGTGGTGCTACAAGCAGACATGCAGTGACGGATGGGGAAGGCTGTGGCTCCATTAACTCTGGCAATCTATGCATCCGGATTTCTTACTTACGTGCAGTTCTTAATAATGCATATCGTTCAATAGAACTCGGCCATGGCTCCAGTTTCCGAACAGTTGCTGATCTATTTCGTTCCATACTGCCATAACATGCTTAAGCTTAGGCAGTCCACTATTATATTGTACTTGTGCGGTATCCGGTTTAATTTTCTTCGGTATGGCTCATACAGTCCGTTTCATGGTTCGTCTGAAAGTAATCTTAGCCAGCTTCAGCTCATAATGAATGGTATCAAGCGGGAGGATTCTCAACCACGTCAATTGTGGTACCTACACTATGTCAACTGAAACCTTTGTCTCAGTCGGATTTTATTAGTCTGTTATATCATATTCTCTGGGCATGGGGTGCTGCGACATTGGCTGCAGCTAATCGGGTGGAAGACCACCTCATAAGATCTATAGGGCATTGGGCCTCCGGATCTTATTATCGCTACATAAGAATCGCTCCTAATACATTGCGGGCTGCCCAGATAGCTTTAGCTTGTTCAGTTGAGCAACAGATGTAAATCGTTTGATTTCGTGGAAGAACAGCGATGTCCAGTTGGCAATTGTGCTATCACGAGATGTGGCTGTTCTTGTCAGCTGCATCTCCTGGGGCACAATTATCAGGTCAAGCATCAGCGTGTTGACTTTATATGGGCTATGGGTAGTCTCACCTTTGTTACGTCACAGTTATTACCTCACATTCCCTGTTGGGTTATTGACACAGCTATCAAGCTCTTCAAATATCTTCTCGGCCAATAACCGAGTGGGATATTTAGGCAATCCAATACTCTATGCATAGTTAGGTCGACACAGTGACCTGTTGCTAGATCTTTATGATGATAGTGTTCTGATACACAAAATAATTTCAATTATCCTGTAAGTTCCCTGAATGATAGACAGCCAGTTTCACCTGGGCGTATTTAGATTATTATTTTTAGAGCTAGTTAAGGTCACCTCAGTTAGCACGGGTGATTATCCGCGTCTGACCGTTTGCTCTCCAGTTACTTCGGGAGTTAGCTTAAATCCTGAGCAGGCTATGTCTGGCTAAGAGAGTTTAAGGAACTTAGTCTCATATAACCATTCAGGGGAGCTGTTGAATATTTTGAAATTTATTTTGACTGAAGCTTGCTGCATAGGCAGGATATCAACCTAGGGAATTGATGATACGAAAGTGGTATCCCTTTAATATGCCGTTAATATTATCACAAATTATGTTTGTTGTATGACTTTCGCAGTGGTTGAGGAATTTCTGGAACCTGCTCTACCATGGGTTGGAGCTCCGTTGAAGTTGCGATCCTTTCATCAGAGTGTTTCCCAATAGGCCTTTGTTCAGGTTTACATTATTTAAAGTTTACAGAATGCGGTCACTCTTCGACAGAGATACAATAGGTTGCCATGTTGTCTAGATATATGGACAACAGAATCAGAGTTCGGAGGCGGGGCCTTTTGGGACTGACCTGGAATGGTATAGTGTGTTTTCGCACATGAAACACATATGAGAGGGCTCATCGGAATGATCTAGTTGGTCCTGGAAGGTTCTATCTTTGAGCCCTGTTTTTATCTGCAGAACCCATCTAAGACGAATACGTCTATCATAGGATCGTGTACGTTTAACCTACAGTTACCGCTCTCCAAGGATTTATTGTAAACTATGTCATTACATGCCATGACCTGCCCCTCGTCTGCATAGTTCTTCCTCGCCTTCCTTTACTGCTACGGGAAGACAAGTTTATCGTAAACGGACTCATTTCGTGTATGTTGTTTAACCCATCATTTTAAATATTAGTCAGTTATTTTACATGTAGGATTCGTAGAAGCTATGAAGGAGTGTGTTACCATGTCAATCTATCCTTCCAATTGTTTCTCTAACAAAGGGCGTGGGTCATTATTGAGATTTGTCATTTTCCTTGTATTTTTGCTTGGATACTCTCAGCTGTTCTTGGTATTCACACCTGTGAGTTTTAGGTAGACCCTTGTTCAAAGTATTATTTTCTCCCAAGTAACTATGAGCTAAAAAAACTTTTAATTCTACAACCTTCGTTTGTATTAGCACACCTCCGTGTACTGGGAAAATGTTTGCGCATGTGAATCCTTTCAGCCCAGTTGCTATTAGAGAACTTTTACGTGTGAGAATATTTCCGATTCAGAGGAATCTAAATAATGTTAGCGTTTCAACTGGGTTTCACAACCCTCGTTGTGGCAGTACACCCACGTGTCTGGAAAGTTTCTGCCAGGCGGATTTTTCAACTCAGTTGAATCTTTCCCTTCCCCTTCGGGATTTAGCTTTCCTACATCTGAGCCAGTCATCAAGCCACAACATAATATTTGTAATTGTAGTTACGTTAGTGTTTCTTTTTGCCATTATCATTTGTAGTGAATTTTTATTTTATTGCTTATTACAACCATACTTGTGCTTATTCACATTTACCAACATACTGGATATCGTTGAATTGTCAATTGAGTTAAAACTTAGTATAATTCAATTCTTTATTGTTGTTAGAAATAGTAACTTTTCAGCTAACATGTTGAACATCTTGAAACTAATTTGACGGGGATGGGTGCTGTTGATATGCCTATGGCAGCAACAGCTCCCAGTCCAATTAGTTTCAAAATATTCAACAGTTTATTAAAGACATACAGTTCGTACAATAAGCAATGATCAATAATTATTGTCAATTACAAGGTTGAGTCTACTTGATTGATTTATGTAACCACTTTAAGGATGGCTCTCGTTAGCATAGTAGAGAAATCCATTTTAGTCATTCCCTGTTCATTTCTAGGTAAGCCCCGCACACGTTTTGCATGTGTTGGCGAGATTTAGATACGTTGAAACCTGAATTCCAGGAAGACTATTATATGGCAGCAACAGCGCCAAGTCAAATTAGTTTCAAAATATTCAACAGAATATTTAAAATAGTAAATCCATCAAAGACATACAATTCGTACACTTGACGGGCTTTTCAATGTTCCTATCCGCATTCCTTATGCATTATTATGCATGGGACATAATTGATCATGATGTCATATTAGGGGCCTACTTGAGTAAGCGATATGACCTCTCAATTATTTGACGGATTCATCATAAAGTTCCGTGTGACGTTCGAATGCGCATGTGAGAAGTAACTAGATGCATTCTCGTAATGGAAATCTAAATAAACTGTTTCATTTCCATCAATTAGAATATAGGGATTTAATCTCTCACTCAATTATCTGAAGTCATAATGAAATGTTACGATCAAAATGTCGGACCTCGTCAACCAGGTATTCTGATATTACAGCTGGCCGGTCCAACGATTACCACGTGACTAAAACCGCTGTTCAGCAGCAATATGCACATTCAGTTGGCTGGAAAAAGTTGGCAATTTTTTAACATGTTCTCACAGAAAAGCCTGGTTTACTAGTAAGGAAAATATTTGTCTTGACATCTAAGCTTTGGACCTTACCTTTCATAGACAAAGCTGTTATGTTATAACAGTGCGGAATATTCAGAATGCATAATGAAACAGCAATTTACTTTGCTGTTAGACTGCACACAAACGCACTCAGTTGACCCGGTCACATAGAATTTACAGACTACAGAGTGATTGGTGCATATATACGTGCTTGACAGAGATGGATTGATTACACTGTCTAGATGTATCGGTCATTTCTTAAATTTTATTGCTGAGAACGATCTCAAATGTATGTGTTATTCAGTAAGGGCTGCTATGAGCAATCACAGGCCTTAGGGAGTATTCAGTTATTTGGGTTTATTCACCCAGTTCTCCTGGCCCAGAATAGTAACCTACTTGCTCTAACGATGTCTAGCGAGATTCATGCCAGCTCAATATTTCAAGTTGTGAACTGAAATGCATACTGTGAGTCACAGTAAACATCAATTTACTCATTGCGTCTTCGTCAAAACCAAAATATAATCAAGAATATATTCCTTTAATTCTGATTCGAAAAATGTTCCGTTAAATACAACAAATAGGCTCACATCCCATGTTGTCACAGATTGCCACGTAATAGGCCTTCAATAAATTTTGTTGCGTGTGTGGTTAATTAATGGCCTCTCTACTGTTTGTTCTCCAGATGGTTATACCATGGCATAATGCCCATTTTCCATCCCGTGGTGTCTGGACAGGGTCACCACCATGTGACCCTGTAGACAGACCTCGACGTAAGTGGACGTGTGTGTGTGTGTGTGTGTGTGTGTGTGTGTGTGTGTGTGTGTGTGTGTGTGTGTGTGTGTGTGTGTGTGTGTGTGTGTGTGTGTGTGTGTGTGTGTGTGTGTGTGTGTCTGTGTGCGTGTGTGCGTGCGTGCGTGCGTGCGTGCGTGCGTGCGTGCGTGCGTGCGTGCGTGCGTGCGTGCGTGCGTGCGTGGGTGTGAGGAAGATATCTCTTGTCAACCTCCTCGTCTTATATCATTGGCGAACTACCATACATTGCTAACGTCGCTTTACCTTTAGCAATTTAAATTCTGTCAGCCAAATCTCTGTTGCTATCTCCAAGCTATTTTCAAAGGAATATTGCCACAGCTTCCCACCATCAGACACACTTCCACAATGTGATGACGATGCAAATTCTTATTTCTGGAACAAAAGGGAGATACTGACTCTGTTTAATCCGTTACCGGCGATATACACACCACGCCACAATATATGCAATAACAGTGTCAAATTCAACGTGAATAAAATGCCTTCTAAGCCAACATCTCCCCCTATCCTGTCCAATTGCGGTCAATTGGCATACCACGCATTCCTGATTTAAGGAAGACGCCTAGTCATATGCTGGGGTGGGTGTGGTTGGGGGAGGTGGGACCTTTTCAACTAATGTGGTGGCTATTTAGCTAAGGTATGCCTGCCTATACCAAGACAAAGATATGGTCTACATTTCTTTCAAAATGTACACAATTTAGTGGGATGAACTTGACACAACGTGAATATGCAGGTATTTTTTATTTTCATGTTTATCAATCTACCTGCCAGACTGTTTTATTACTCTAACTAACCGGAACACGAGTCTCGTAAACTTTACACGAGTACACGCGGCAATAAGATACATCATTCCTGGCGTGACTGCGGTATCCTGCAGCGATGCGAGTTGGTGGACGGGTAATGAGCGTTATATTATCGCATCTCACCCGAACAGGTGTTACAAGAAAGATTCGCCATGTGTCTGAAAATAACTGAGCTATCTATAAAGGTAAGCTGTTGAATATATTGAAACTAATTTGATTTGTTCAACAGAATGTTTATTAAATTGTAAATCCATCAAAGACATACAATTCGTATACTGCTAACGGAACTTTTTCAATGTTGATGACGGAATTATATGTCATAAGCATTGTTACGTCAGTTAACCATTGCCGTACTTGATTATGACGTCACATACTTAAGTGACAGATCCTATCCCTCTATTCCATCCATCCTCTGCTAGAAGGTATCTCTCACAAGATCACCTAGACAGCGAGTGGGCGAGCACTACGGGTACTGTTAACCGGTTCAGATGGTCAGCAATCTTACATCACCATGTAGCGGGTGAGATGAGGCAGGTGAGGTGAGGGAGGTAAGGCGTGGGAGGTCGGACTGCTGAAAGATGTTTGTAAATACACGGGAAGTGGAGGAATGGTGGACATAGGTACCGCATTTCAAATGATGCTGTTTTACGCTAAGCTCTGCGTATGGCCATGTGTTTCAGGATTAGCCAGTCATATAGGAAACCAATGCCATTTCTATTAGATTAGTGACGTAATGACATTGTTCTGCCTCCTCTCTGTAAGCCTATGGGTAACCGTGTGTAGCTAAGGGTTGCTACTAAGATTAGGCTCAATAGAGCGATTCATTTTTACCTATGCCCGCCCATTTCTAGCTACGCCCGCCCATTTCTAGCTATACCCGCCCATTTCTAGCTAAGCATCACCCACGTTGTATGCGTGCTGGAATCCAATTGAAACATTGACCCATACATTCCCAAAAATATTAATCTCAAGGTAACTATACAGGTAAGCTGTTAAATATTTTGAACCTAATTTGGCTGCAGTTTGTTGCTGCCTATTGCAACAACACCTGCCAGTCAAATTAATCGAAAAAATATTTAATATATTTTTATATGTAAAT